>JAMYWD010001596.1:0-26626 GCA_028583415.1 Protea cynaroides
TACTTTCAGTTATTATATTGTTTATACATACTCGCTATGCTAGGATGTGACTGTTAGGCATGTAATTGTCTTCGTTGGTGTGTGGAATGAGAAGGGCCAGGGGTCTGAGATCATTCCTTACACTAGCACCTTTTCGTATCGCTTCTGTCTTAGCATGCTTGGTGCGAGTAGGGTATCAGGGGGAGGAAGTGGCACTGTCATCTCCGGCCTGGCCACTAGACTCTAGTCCTATCTCTATGCCGTAGGGAGTTGTGCTGGGATAGGGCCTACTGTGATGACATATAGGATTGGTTAATTGCGAGTCCAGTTTGCAAGCCCTCGCCAATAGGGGCTTATGTGTTGATATGGGTAGGGCATTAGGGAAAGTGTTGACGGTGTTTGATCTGGACACTTTAGCTCTATCTTTATTCCATGGTGGGTGCATGTGGGATGACATTGGTGTTTGATCCATTGGGCGGATTCACACACTCGTGTATAGAGGTGCGGTGGCTACCAATTCTTTCTATAACACATTGTAAACTTAAAACCAGACCATAATGTGAATGTTACTTATGCATGTTGTTTGTTGCATTGTCTGATTTTCTTACTGAGCTAAGTTGTGAGCTCACCCTTGTGTACACACTATTTTTAGATGTTGATGCAAGTTACATTGTGGAGGAGTACATGGATGCTCCAGTATATGGAGGTGCTGTTACCTTGGAAGTGCAAGCAGGGGAGGACGAGCATGACGCTTCATACGAGTGCCCTTTCTACGTGTACCTCTAGGATATTTGATTTATTTATTTTATTTATTTTCATTTAGATTTATAATTGGGTGTAAGGATAATTATTTATGTTTTGGTATTTTGAATAATTGGATAATTTATTTATCAATAGAAGTACTTACTTCATTTAATTTAAGACTTTCGCTGTATTTATTTATATTATGATTGTGGTTATGTGCATTGGTTTGTGTTAGTGGACACGGTCTTATTGAGATCGTGGTGTGAACCGTTGGTTCAGTGACAGTTCATTCATACTTCTGCTTCAGCCAGAATTGGGGTGTGACAAGATTTGTTATGAAAAGGTTGGAAACTAGTCTAGGATCGTTTGACCTAGATGTATTTTTCATTGTAATTTACATTATTTGTGAGGTATTCTACTATTAATGTTAGACCTGCACTCCATGAACCCAATCTAAACCTTGATTTCATGTCGTAACAGGTCTTCCAATCATCACCGGGCCAGACGGGGCGAGCGGATGACAAATAGGTACAAAACGGACCATTTAAGTATGAATTTTATTCATACTGATCAATGGTACCGGTCTTGGTACCGGTCGACCGGTATAGTCTACACAGCAGACTACCAAGATCCGGAACCAGATCTCTGTGGGTCCTACTTTCCAAATTCCGAACCCTAGGACTTTCCTAATCCTAGGAGGCTTCCTAAACCTAAACCTAGCCTATATAAATCCCTCTAAACCTCCTAGAATCCCTTCCATTGATCCTCACAAACCCTAGAAAGGAGAAAGAGGTTGAAGAAGGAGGAGAAGCTAGGAAGAGTTGATATTGCCGTTCGACGAAGAACACCTTACCGCCAGTCGATGGCGAGTGCTTAAACCTTCTTTTACATTATGACTCTAGGATTATGACTCTAGTATGGTTAGGTTGCTTTGATCAATACCATGCAAAGCAGGTATTGATCTAAAACCCTATTTTGTCGATAAACCCTATTTTTGTCGACAAACCCTAATCTAGTCGGTAAACCCTAGATTCGAGTTCTAGGAAGAAGACCGTCAAAGCTAGGACTTGAATGGAGTTGGAAACAACTCTAACTCAGTGTTCAGACCTAGAATGTGTAGGAGGAACCCTAGGATCAATAGGGGATGATCGACGACAGTCGAGAACCGGACGTATGGTCTTCCGGAGACATACCGTTCGACTATACCGGTTGCACCCTGTGCGATCGGTACTGCGACTGGTACCTTCCTAGGGCTGGTCTGTGGAGACCGACTGACCATAACAGTCATAGGTTTCCCCATAGTGCTGCGACCGGTACTGTGACCGGTCAGCTCTGTGAGATGTGTTTTACCATTGTTGGTTTTCCGACCAACGTAAATCTATTCTTACTAAATCCTAATATCGTATAGGACCTTGTGATAGGACGTTTGGACCTTGCAACGCGGAACAAGATATCAAATGAGTCAGGTAAGGGAATCAGACCTAAACCCTAATAATATAATAGACCGTAAACCGTTGTTAATAACTATGACTCTGTGGATTGATGTTTGTGCATACTCGCATGTCATCCTTTACTTTCAGTTGTTATTATTGTTCATGCATACCCGTTATGCTAGGATGTGATTGTTAGGCATGTGATTATTTTTGTTGGTGTTTAGAATGGGAAGGGCCTGGGGTCTGGGATCATTCCTCACACTAGTACCTTTCCGTAGTATTCTATCTTAGCATGCTTGGTGTGGGTAGGGCATCAGGGGGAGGACGTTGCACTGTGGTCTCCGGCCTGGCCACCAGACTCTAGCTTTATCTCTATGCCATAGGGAGCTATGTTGGGATAGGGTCTACCTTTCGTATCGTTCTGTCTTAGCATGCTTAGTGCGGGTAGGGCATCAGGGGGAGGACGTGGTACTGTGGTCTCCGACCTGGCCACCAGACTCTGGCTTTATCTCTATGCCGTAGGGAGCTGTACTGTGATAGGGCCTACTGTGATAACATATAGGATTGGTTAGTTGCGAGCCCAGTTTGCAGGCCCTCGCCAATAGGGGCTTACGTGTTGGTATGGGTAGTGCATTAGAGGAGGTGTTGGCAGTGTTGATCGGGACGCCTTAGCTCAATCTCTATTCCATGGTGGGTGCATGTGGGACGGCAGTGGTGTGATCTACTGGGCGGCTTCACACACTCGTGTATAAATGTGTGGTGGCCTCCAATCCTTTCTATAGCACATTGCAAACTTAAACCAGATCATAATATAATGTGATTGTTACTCATGCATTAAATGTTACATTTTCTGATTGTCTTACTAAGCTAAGTTGTGTGCTCACCCTTGTGTATACACCATTTTTATATGTTGATGAAGGTTACACAGTGGATGAATACATGAACGCGCCGACGTACGGAGGCATAGCTGCTCTGGACGTGCAAGCAGGAGAGGACGAGCATGACGCTTCATGTGAGTGCCCTTTCTGCATGTATCTCTAGGATTTTTCTTTATTTGTTTTAGTTATTTTTGGTTGGCATTAAAGTTGTAAGACCCGCACTCTGAAAACCCGGTCTAAACCTTGGTTTTGTGTCATGACAGGTCTACCGATCATGACCGGGCCAGACGGGGCAAGCGGATAACAAACAGGTACAAAATCGGACTGAAGTCGACCAATTATATCTGATTTTAGGTATACCGGTCGATGGTACCGGTCTTGGTACCGGTCGACCGGTATGGCCTGCGCAGCTATGTGCGGGAATCTAGAAATTGGTCTCTACGGGTCCCGCTTTCCTGATTTCGAATCCTAGAAGTTTCCTAATCCTAGTAGGGTTACTAAACCCTATTTCTAGCCTATAAATACGCCCTTAAGCATCCTCAAATCCTTTCCATTGTCTCTCGTAAACCCTAGAGAAGAGAAAGAGGTGGAAAAGGAGAAGGGGCTAGGAAGAAGAAGGAGGTGCCGCCGTTACCGTTCGACGACGCTCTTATTACGCCAGTCAACGGTAAGTGTTTGAATCCATCTTCTTATCCTATGTTAGTTGTGTGGGTGGATCAATACCATGCAAAGTAGGTATTGATCTAAAACCCTAAATTGGCCAATAAACCCTAAGTTGTCGTCATACCCTAGATTTGAGTTTCGAGATGATATTCATCGAAACGAGACTTGAATGAGTTGGGGATAACTCTAACTCAAAGCCTAGACTTAGAATGGATAGGAGAAACCCTGAAAATCCATGGAGAATGATCGTCGGCAATGAAAACCCATGTATGGTCTTCCCCGAGACATACCGGTCGACTATACCGGTTGCACATAGTGCGACCGGTATGTTGCGACCGCTATCCCTCGGGAGGTTGTTCGTGGGGGACCGGCTGACCATACCGGTCGCCGGTCTTTCCCACGGGCTGCGACCGGTACATGCCACCGGTCAGCTCTGTGAGGGTATTTTGTAACCCTGTTGGTTTCCGATCAACATGAGACTCTAAGAATGTTATTTTAATGAAACCCTAATAATATTGTAGGACTTTGTGAGTTATCGTTTGGATCTTGCGACGTGGAGAAAGTTATCGAACGAGCGTCAGGTAAGGGAATCTGACCCAAACCTAATAATTAATGGACAGTAAATTGTTGTTAATCACCTGATTATATGAGATGTGTTGTTTGTGCATATTCACATGCCATCCTTTACTTTAAGTTATTATTACTGTTCATGAATTGATAGGATGTGATTATTAGGCATGTGATTGTTTTCGTTAGTGTGTGGAGTGGGCATGGGCCTGGGATCGCTCTTCACATTAGCACCTTTTGTAGTATTCTGTCTTAACATGCTTGGTATGGGTGGGGTATCAAGGGAAGGTCGTGGTATGGTGGTCTCCGATATTGATGTTGTCCCGGCCATTGTTATGTGGTACTGTAGATTTTGAGTCGATGCTGGCTTGTCCACGATGCTTTAGCTCTATCTCTATGCCGTAGGGAGTTATGTTGGGATAGGGTCTACCTGCGTATTGTTTCTATCCTAGTGGGTTAGTTGCGGATAGGGCATCAGGGGAGGTGTGGGAATGCCTTAGCTCTATCTCTATGCCATAGACGGCTGTGCTGGGATAGAGCATACATTGATGACATATAGGATTGGTTAGTTGCGAGCCTAGTTTGCGAGCCCTGGACAGTAGGGGCTTAGGTACTGGTATGGGTAGAGTATCAGGGGAGGTACGTGGGTATCTTAGCTCTATCTCTATTCCATGGTGGGTGCATGTGGGCCAATGGGGGTGTGATCCATGAGGTGCCACACACTCGTGTATAGAGGTGCGGGGGCCACCAAACCTTTCTATAGTACGTTGCAAACTTAAAACCAGACCACAGCATAAAATTGATTGTTACTCATGCATAATCTTGTGAAACTGTCTGATTGTCTTACTGAGCTATGTTGGTAGCTCACCCCTTGTATATATACATGTTTTTAGATGTTGATGCAGGTTACACTGTGGACGATTACGTGAACGCTCCGGCGTACGGTGGTGTGGCTGCTCTGGATGTACAAGCAGGGGAGGACGAGCATGATGCTTCATGCGAGTGCCCTTTCTGTGTGTACTTGTGATGGATTTTTATTTAGTCGTTTTAGTTATTTTCATTTGATATTAAAGGGATGTAAAAGATATTTATTTTATGTGTTTGAATTTGGATAATGGGATATTTATTTAAATTATCAATAGATACTCAGTTCATTCTATTTAAAGTCTTCTGTTGTACTATTATATTCTGATTATGGTTATGTGTGATGGTTTGTAAGGGTGGACACGGCCTATTCAAGATCCTGGTGTGAACCGTTGGTTCGGGGACGGTTCACTCACACCGTTCTGGTTGGATCAGAATTGGGGTGTGACAACTTGGTATCAGAGCCCTCGGGCTCTGTTCCAACAAACCATGTTGCACTTAACTGAGTCGATGAACTGAGTTAGGAGAAAATTAAAAATCTTAATAGAAATGCACCTTAAGCATTGTTTGATAGCTGAGACGGACTAAAAAAGAGAATAATATACTATGTTAAATATGAAACTTAACATGTGCACATACACTAGTTAGGAAAAACCATGAAAATTTTCATTAAACAAGGAAATTGTAGCAAATGATATAGTGCTACAGGGTACGGTCCACCAACCGGACAGTTACCCTGTTATATGTAAAACAGTCATGAGTAAGTGAAAGAAAAATCATGGGGTAGGGGGCCTAGGAGGTATGGGGTCCGCTATATCATAGTCTCTCTCGTAAGCGACCCTGAGCCAGTGCACCTGATCCTGTATGACTCGGAGGCTGCGAGTCAACTGTGCTAAATCACGGCTCATCTCCCGCTGAGCTTCCCTGAGCTCCATAAACATACCCATCACTGAGTCGGGAGGAGGCTGAGATGGTCCAGCTGTAGGGACAGATGGTGGTGGTGCAGGTGCAGGCTGTGGGGCAGGCACTGGTGCTTCCCCAGCCATATCGTCATCGTCGTCATCACCTATCTCTGCCGCATAGGCCGCATTGGCCGCGGCTGCTGCTGCTGCTGCCGCTGCTACTCTCCCAAGTGGACGAGGGCGAGCCTCCAACTCGTCGTCACTAACCGGCATATCGACTATCTGCATCCTCTGAAAAACATCCCAGTCGATGTCGGATGTCATGGTGTCCTCAACAGCTACCTCTCCTCTCACGCTTACGCCCAGACGGCGAAGAAGGAAAGTGACGAGACGGCCATATGGAAGGTTGCTGGCCCGATCAGCCACGGCCGCGCGATGCATAGTCCTGATGATGAGGTAGGGAAGTGAGATCCACTACCCTGTGCAGACGCAATAAGTGACGTACTGGGTGAGCTGGGACAACTCACTGTAGTGGCCGCTCTGTGGTACTATGTTGTGCTGAATAATGCGACTATATACCCGAGGTATAGGCCTCAGGCTAGCCGCCTTCATAGGGGCTCCAGGGTTTAAGATCTGATGCGCTATCTCTCAGCGCAAATCGTCAGTCAAATAACCTTTCGCCTTGGGGGCGCAGTATACCAAATCTCCATCGTTGGGAATCCCAAGAAGATCAGCCAACTGATGGGTGTTAAATGAAATATGTACACCCCGGACGTAGCTGGTAATGCGTAGATCCCTACACTGGTTCATATCTTCGACATCCCCTTCAAGTTCCAAGTTCGCATAGAAGTGCTTGACCAAGTTAGGGCGTGTGGTCTCTGTGAATGAAATAACCGGCATCCAACCTAGAGCGCCAAAAGCCGTCTCCACATTGAATCGATGCAGTTGTTCCAGGTTGACCCGGCGCCCTGATTCAATACTTTTATTATCAAACCATGGAAACCGAGCTTGAGCTTCCAAGGAGCGAAACCATAGCTCATCTAGCTGTGGAACTGGTGGTGAGGGAACCCGAGAACTAGAGCCATGTGAGCGTTTCCCGAGAGCGTGTCTAGGAGCCATTTTAAACTGCAAAACAAAAGAAAATAAGATAAAAGTTAGAAAATTTTCAAAATTTCGGCAGCATAACGACAGCATTTTGGGAAAAAACCTCGAACTCACCCAAAAACATGGGGAGGAGGACTTACGTAACCCCCACACTCTTCAACAAACCAATCACAAGCAATTCAAATGAGAAATTTCAAGAATTTAAGAAAAATTAGTAATTTCGAAATTTTTTTTGAAAACCTAGGTCAAAATATGGAAAAATTCAATTTTTATGTAAACCGTTCGGTGGAACCCAAAATTAGTTGAGGGCTTTTGCTCTTGGGGGTCCCTAAACCCTTTCCAAGCCGAAGGAAAAGAGTTCCTACGGTTGAAACATCTCGAACAAAGAAAAACCTAGATTTCTACATATAGACGATATGGGAAAATGATAAAGAGATGATGGGGAGGGAGGGATCATACCTAGAGACGATGTACTAGCTCTTGAGTGGAAGAAATCACCTTCAAAAAGCACCGGTCGGACTGTAGCAACTCAGTCTCCAAAGAGGAATCGCCACCAGAAAAGAAAGGAGGAGGAAAAAGTGAGAAAATCTCACTTTTTCCCGATTTTATAACCAATATAGGCATACCGGTCGACGGTTTTGCCTATACCGGTCGACCGGTATCACCCAGATATATGCGACTGCTATGTCTCGGTCAGAAATTTTATTCTGACCGGTCGACTATACCGGTCTCAACACTGTATACAGGGTGTCGACCGGTATGTTGCGACCGCTATGTCTCGGTCAGAATTTTAATTCTGACTAGTCGACTATACCGGCCGCAGCATATTCCACAGGGGTGCGACCGGTATGTTGCGACCGGTACGCACCAAAGAGCCAAAAAAAAATTGAATTTAAAATTTCTAAAATTGTGTAAATTGAAATGTTACTTCTCGACTATTTCTTCTTTCATTATTCAAGACTAACACTACTATTATTGATGTTCTCACGTGTTATGTCTTCTTCTCAGATCCAAATAAAATAGTCTGAGATGGCAGGCGGGAACGGTCGAAGGGGGCGAAAGCGTCATCAGGCCAGGATGCGCCTAGAAGAAGAACAAGTTGAACAAGAACAGGTTAGAGAACCTAGTCCTGAAGTGGAAGAGGAACAGGTCCCAAAAGTGCCGACAAATTTACCTAGGCCACCTCACAGGAATTCTGAGACCATTGTTACAAACTTGGTCTATCAGATGCAGGCTCAACAAAAGGAATTTCTGAGCGAGGTACTGAAGATGCTCAGACCAACAGGTTCTGTTCCCGCTGGAAATACGCCCGAGTCAGGAGGAATTAATACTACCCAACCGATGCAGAGTAGCCCAAGGCTGAGGGGCCAAGCACAGAACGTACCACCACCACATCGGTTTCCGTCGCCTTCTGCATACCCGGGAGCTTATCCGTATCCACCACCATGGTACGGAGCAGACACGCAGGGACAGCATGATCTGAGCAGGTCAGTCGACAGATTCTTGAAGTTGAAACCTTCATCGTTCACGGGCAGGGCAGGGAAACCATTGTGGCCAGCACAGTGGGTAGCTGAGATGGAAAAGAACTTCCGATTGATGACTTGTACTAAGGAGGAAAAGGTTCTGTTTGCCACTCATATGTTGAAAGAAGACGCAAATGCTTGGTGGAATTCTACTCGGGCATATCTGGAGAATAAGTATACACTGGTTTATTGGGAAGTGTTTAAAGCTGCTTTCTTCGACAAGTATTTTCCAAAGAGTTTCAAGGATCAAATGGAGAGAGAGTTTTTCAATCTGCAGCAGTCTCAGTCGACCGTAGATGCTTATTAGCAGAGGTACGAAGAGCTATTTTTCTTTACACCAGCCAGTATGCAAGAGGAGGAGACCAAGACACGTAGGTTCACCATGGGACTACGTGGAAGCATCAGAGAGCACCTCTTGGGTCTGGAAAAGAAGATCTACAGCAAGGCTGTGCAGGTTGTGAGGGTGATAGAGTCCAATCAGAGGGACAGCTTCTTCGCTCAGAACAGGGGAGTGAAGAGATCTGCTAGTGAGAGCTCGGGTGGCGGTAATACTAGACCATTCCGCCCATACAGGGCACCGACCGCTACAACACCTGCGAGAAACAACCCGGCACCACCTGTGCCACAGTTCGCTGGACACAACCCAAATATCCAATGTTATAACTGTCAGCAGCTGGGACATGTCGCAAGGAACTGCACTCTACCTAAGAAGCAAGCTCCCCAGCAAGGAAAAGTGTATGCGGTCACCACTGAAGAGGCAGCCGCATTACCTGATGTGGTAACGGGTACGACTCTATCCCTTACTATTTGGTTTATTCATTCAGTTGCATGAGCATGTAGAACTAAGGGGTAATAAATTCTAGGAATTGTAAATGTAGCTGGTATACCTACCAGAGTACTATTTGACTCTGGGGCCACGCACTCCTTTGTTTCTATTTCTTTTGGGAAGCGAATGGAGTTACCAATCAAGCATTTGAACCCAAGCTTGATAGTTCGCTCTCCACTAGGAGTCGAAGTGGCTTTAATCGAATATTATGGACCATGTACTATATGTATTGAGGGCCGAGACATAGAAGCAAGCCTAGTACTACTTGAGATGGCAGACTTTGATGTCATTTTGGGGATGGATTGGCTAGGCCATCATTCGGCCATCCTTTTATGTGGTGAAAGGAAGCTTGTGCTTACTGACAAAGAGGGAAGGGAGTATAGTTTTGCTGGGATCAAGCTATCTAGGAAGCGGAAGCTGATCCTCTCTGCCCTAAAAGCTAAGAGATGCTTAGAGAAAGGGGGAGTGCGTTATCTAGTATCTGTAGTCGATCTCACGGCAGAGTCACTCAAGATGGAAGATATAGATGTGGTTCGGGAGTTCCCAGGTGTGTTTCCAAAGGAGCTTCCAGGTTTACCACCAGACAGGGCTACAAAATTTGTGATAGACCTTATGCCAGGTTCGGCGCCGGTGTCTAAAGCACCATACAAGATGGCCACGACCGAGTTAAAGGAGTTGAAGAACCAATTACAAGAATTGTTGGATAAGGGCTTCATACGACCTAGTATATCGCCTCGGGGAACACCTGTATTATTCGTCAAGAAGAAGGACGGAAGTGTACGGCTATGTATTGACTACCGTGAGCTGAACAAGTTGACGATCAAGAATCGGTATCCTTTGCCTAGGATCGATGACTTGTTTGACCAGTTACAAGGTGCAAAGGTTTTCTCAAAGATCGATCTCCGATCAGGGTATCACCAATTGAAGATCAAGGTCGGAGATATTCCGAAGACTGCTTTCAGGATGAGGTATGGGCATTATGAGTTTCTAGTTATGTCTTTCGGGTTAACCAATGCTCCAGCGTCATTTATGGAACTGATGAACCGAGTGTTTCATGATATGTTGGACACTTCGGTCATCGTATTCATCGATGACATATTGATTTACTCTAAGGACATGGAGACTCATATAGCGCATTTGAGGGCAGCCCTGCAACGGCTGAGACAGGTGAAGCTTTATGCAAAATTCAAGAAGTGCGAGTTTTGGCTGAAGGAAGTGGCTTTCTTGGGCCATGTTGTATCTGAAGACGGTATCAAGGTTGATCCAAGCAAGATAGCTGCTATAGTATGATGGGAAGCACCAAAATCTGTTGCGGAGATTCGTAGTTTCCTTGGGTTGGCTGGTTATTATAGAAGATTCGTGGAAGATTACTCCAGCATCGCTGTTCCACTCACCAGATTGACCAAGAAGGGAGAGAAATTCATATGGACAGATGAGTGTGAGAAGTGCTTTCAGACTTTGAAGTCAAGACTTGTCTCTGCACCTATCTTGACCATCCCAGAACCAAGCATTCCATTTACCTTATATACGGATGCTTCAGGGTTGGGTATTGGGTGTGTATTGATGCAATGAGAACAGGTAATTGCTTACGCATCAAAACAGTTAAAAGAGCATGAGAAGAACTATCCTACGCATGACTTGGAGCTGGCAGTGGTTATTCACGCAATCAAGACTTGGAGACACTACTTGTACGGTGAGAAGTTTCAGATCAAGTCAGATCACAAGAGCTTAACTTATCTTTTCACTCAGAAGGATCTGAATATGAGACAGAGGAGATGGCTGGAATTGTTAAAAGATTATGATTGCGACATCCAGTACCATCCGGGCAAAGCAAATGTTGTGGCTGACGCCTTAAGCAGAAAGTGGGCATCGAAACCTGAGGCAGGACCAAGTACAAATGCTGCATTGTGTGCCGCAGCCTCTAGTTCAATCGAAGGTGACGAAGAGCATATAATTGAAACTGCATAAGATCCAGTTGAGCAAGGCATGATTCATAAGTTCACTATGATGTTCGCCGCATTGGAGATCTCACCGGATCTAGTTGATGAAGTCAAGGTTGCAATCCTACAGGATCCATATCTCAAGACAGTGCAGGAAGACTTAGAGAAGGGTACATGCAATCCGGACTTTACCTTAGATTCAGACAAGGTACTCAAGTATCGTGGACGGCTATGTATACCTGAGAGCGAAGAGTGCGATATCAGAGACCGAATTATGACTGAAGGTCATTATACTCCATATTCGGTACATCCAGGAAGTACCAAGATGTACCATGATCTAAGAAGACTATATTGGTGGAGGGGTATGAAAGCAGATATAGCTTGTTTTGTGTTCCAGTGTCTGAATTGTCAACAAGTTAAAGCGGAAAGGCAAACACCCGCAGGTTTACTACAGCCATTACCAGAACCTGCGTGGAAGTGGGATTGTATCACCATGGATTTCGTCACTGGCCTACCTTTGACACCAAGGTCAGTGGATGCAGTCTGGGTTATAGTGGATCGACTCACCAAGACAGCTCAATTTATTGCGGTCAGACCTCAATATACCATGGAGAAACTGGCCAAGTTATATGTTGATAATATAGTCAGACTTCATGGCATTCCAGAGAGTATAGTATTTGAGAAAGATCCCCGTTTTACATCAAAGTTCTGGGAAGGATTACAGAAAGCTATGGGAATAAAGTTGAAGTTTAGTACAGCTTTTCACCCTCAGACGGACGGACAGTCAGAGCGAACTATTTAAATTTTGGAAGATATTCTCCGAGCTTGTGCAATAGATTTCAAGGGAGCTTGGGATGAGAAGCTATCACTTATCGAGTTTGCTTACAACAACAGTTATCAGGCTACAATTCAGATGGCCCCATATGAAGCACTCTATGGGAAGAAGTGTCGTACACCCCTGTTATGGAACGAGGTGGGGGAAAGAAGAATTGTAGGACCAGAGTTTGTTGAAGAAACTTGCCGAGTGATTGATCAGATCAAGGAGAGAGCAAAGACGGCTCAAGTCCGACAGAAGCACTATGCGGATAATCGACGTCGAGATCTGGAGTTTACAGTGGGTGACAAAGTGTTCTTGAAGGTATCACCGGTGCGAGGTCTGAAACGGTTTGGTAAGAAGGGGAAGCTATGCCCCAGGTATGTGGGACCATATGAGATATTGAATCGACGTTTTAATGTAGCATATCAATTGGCTCTACCACCATCTATGTCTAGTGTTCATAATGTGTTCCATGTATCATTACTGAAGAACTATGTCAGAGATCCATCACATATCTTGATTGCTGATCCTCCAGACTTGACTAAAGACTTAACTTTCGAAGTGGTGCCTGTAATGCTCTCAAGCCGAAAAGTTCAGCAACTTCGAACCAAGGATATCCACTATGTGAAGGTGCATTGGAGAAGCCAAAATGTGGAGGAAATTACTTGGGAAGAAGAGAGCGCGATGAGGAAGGAGTACCCTAACCTTTTTGACGATCAATGTACATTCAAATTTCGAGGCCGAAATTTCTTTTAAGGGTGGGGAGTTGTAGAACCTATATGCAAATTTCGGGACAAAATTTCTTTTAAGGGTGGTGGAGTTGTAAGACCCGCACTGTGAAAACCAGGTCTAAACCTTGGTTTTGTGTCATGATAGGTCTTCCGATCATCACCGGGCCAGACGGGGCAAGCGGATAACAAACAGGTATAGAATCGGACCGAAGTCGACCAATTATATCTGGTTTTAGGTATACCGGTCGATGGTACCGGTCTTGGTACCGGTCGACCGGTATGGCCGGCGCAGCTATGTGCGAGAATCTAGAAATTGGTCTCTACGGGTCCCGCTTTCCTGATTTCGAATCCTAGAAGTTTCCTAATCCTAGTAGGGTTACTAAACCCTATTTCTAGCCTATAAATACACCCTTAAGCCTCCTCAAATCCTTTCCATTGTCTCTCGCAAACCCTAGAGAAGAGAAAGAGGTTGGAAAGCAGAAGGGGCTAGGAAGAAGAAGGAGGTACCGCCGTTACCATTCGACGACGCTCTTATTATGCCAGTCAACGGTAAGTGTTTGAATCCATCTTCTTATCCTATGTTAGTTGTGCGGGTGGATCAATACAATGCAAAGTAGGTATTGATCTAAAACCCTAAATTGGCCGATAAACCCTAAGTTGTCGTCAAACCCTAGATTTGAGTTTCGAGATGATATTCATCGAAACGAGACTTGAATGAGTTGGGGATAACACTAACTCAAAGCCTAGACTTAGAATGGTTAGGAGAAACCTTGAAAATCCATGGAGGATGATCGTCGGGAGTCGAAAAACCCATGTATGGTCTTCCGGAGACATACCGGTCGATTATACCGGTTGCACATAGTGCGACCGGTATGTTGCGACCGCTATCCCTCCGGAGGTTGTCTGTGGGGGACCGGCTGACCATACCGGTCACCAGTCTTTCCCACAGAGCTGCGACCGGTACATGCCACCGGTCAGCTCTGTGAGGGTATTTTGTAACCCTGTTGGTTTTCGATCAACATGAGACTCTAAGAATGTTATTTTAATGAAACCCTAATAATATTGTAGGACTTTGTGACTTATCGTTTGGATCTTGCGACGTGGAGCAAGTTATCGAACGAGCGTCAGGTAAGGGAATCTGACCCAAACCTAATAATTAATGGATAGTAAATTATTGTTAATCACCTGATTATATGAGATGTGTTGTTTGTGCATATTCACATGCCATCCTTTACTTTCAGTTATTATTACTGTTCATGCATTGATAGGATGTGATTGTTAGGCATGTGATTGTTTTCGTTAGTGTGTGGAGTGGGCATGGGCCTGGGATCACTTTTCACATTAGCACCTTTTGTAGTATTCTGTCTTAACATGCTTGATACGGGTGGGGTATCAGGGGAAGGTCGTGGTACGGTGGTCTCCGATATTGATGTTGTCCCGGCCATTGTTATGTGGTACTGTGGATTCCGAGTCGACTGGCTTGTCCACGATGCTTTAGCTCTATCTCTATGCCGTAGGGAGTTATGTTGGGATAGGGTCTACCTGCGTATTGTTTCTATCCTAGTGGGTTAGTTGCGGATAGGGCATCAGGGGAGGTGTGGGACTGCCTTATCTCTATCTCTATGCCGTAGACGGTGGCCGGGATAGAGCATACATTGATGACATATAGGATTGGTTAGTTGCGAGCCCGGGTTTGCGAGCCCCGCAAGGGGGGGCTTAGGTGCCCGGTATGGGTAGAGTATCAGGGGAGGTACGTGGGTATCTTAGCTCTATCTCTATTCCATGGTGGGTGCATGTGGGCCAATGGGGGTGTGATCCATGAGGTGCCACACACTTGTTTATAGAAGTGCGGGGGCCACCAAACCTTTCTATAGCACATTTTAAACTTAAAACCAGACCACAGCATAAAATTGATTGTTACTTATGCATAATCTTGTGAAACTGTCTGATTGTCTTACTGAGCTGTGTTGGTAGCTCACCCCTTGTATATATATATATATATGTTTTTAGATGTTGATACAGGTTACACTGTGGACGATTACGTGAACGCTCCGGCGTACGGTGGTGTGGCTGCTCTGGATGTACAAGCAGGGGAGGACGAGCATGATGCTTCATGCGAGTTCCCTTTCTGTGTGTACTTGTGATGGATTTTTATTTAGTCGTTTCAGTTATTTTCGTTTGATATTAAAGGGATGTAAAAGATATTTATTTTATGTGTTTGAATTTGGATAATGGGATATTTATTTAAATTATCAATAGATACTCAGTTCATTCTATTTAAAGTCTTCCGCTGTACTATTATATTCTGATTGTGGTTATGTGTGATGGTTTGTAAGGGTGGACACGGCCTATTCGAGATCCTGGTGTGAACCGTTGGTTCGGTGATGGTTCACTCATACCGTTCTGGTTGGATCAGAATTGGGGTGTGACAGAAGCTCAGCAGAAAACGTTCCTTAATGAGATGTTGAAGATGTTCAGGCCACCAGGATATATCCCTATAGAAGGTACACCTGAACATAGGGGAAATAACACTACACTGCCAATGGATGGTAGCTCTGGGCCGATGGACCAAGGACAGAATCTACAACCACCACACCAATTTCCATCGTCATCTGTCTAACAAGGAATCTATCCATACCCACCACCATGGTATGGAACCAATGCACACGGGCAGAATGACCTAAGCCGAGCAGTGGATAGGTTCTTAAAGCTGAAACCCCCTACTTTCACAAGGAAACCAGGAAAACCACTGTGGCCTGCATAGTGGGTTACTGAGATGGAGAAGAATTTCCGTCTGATGATTTGTACAGAGGTTGAGAAGGTACTATTTGCTACGCACATGCTCAAGGAGGATGCAAATGCCTGGTGGAATTCTACCCGGGCATATTTGGAGACAAAGCATACTCAGATCAATTGGGAGATATTCAAGGGAGCTTTCTTTGATAAATATTTTCCAAAGAGCTTTAGAGATCAAATGAAGAAGGAATTCCTCAATCTGCAACAATCTCAATCAACTGTTGATGCTTACCAGCAAAGGTATGAAGAACTATTTTTCTTTGCTTCGGCAAGCATGCAAGCAGAAGAAACCAAGACCCGTAGGTTCACCATGGGATTGCAAGGAAGTATCCAAGAGCACGTCTTGGGATTGGAAAAGAAGATATATAATGAGGCTGTGCAGATTGCCAGGGTAATCGAATCCAGTCAAAGAGACAGTTTCTTTGCTTAGAACCGGGGACTGAAGAGGCCTGCTACTAAGACTTCAGGTGGAGGCAATACTAGACCATTCCGCCCATACAGGGCTCAGTCTACTGTGGTGCTTGCAAGGAACACTACTGCACCACCACCATCACAATTAGCTGGACAGAACCCAAATGTTAAATGTTTCAACTGCCAGCAATTGGGTCATTATGCGAGGACCTGTACTCTACCCAAGAAGCAACTGCCGCAGCAAGGAAAGGTATTCGTAGTCACCACTGAAGAGGCAGCCGCATCACCTGATGTGGTTACTGGTATGATTCTATCCCTTCCTATTTGTTTTACTGTTGTTGTGTTTGAGCATGTAGAACCAAGGGATAATTAAATTTCAGGGACTGTAAATATAGCTGGTATACCTACCAGAGTACTCTTTGACTCTGAGGCCACGCACTCCTTCGTTTCTATTTCTTTTGGGAAGCAAATGGAATTACCTGTCAAGTGTTTGAACCCAAGCTTGATAGTTCGCTCTCCATTGGGAGTCGAAGTGGCATTGAATGAATACTATGGGCCGTGTACAGTCAGTATCGAGGGCCGAAACCTAGAAGCAAATCTGGTTCTACTCGAGATGGCAGACTTTGACGTCATCTTGGGAATGGATTGGCTAGGCCATCATTCGGCTAGCTTATTATGTGGTGAAAGGAAACTTGTGCTTAAAGATGAGAAAGGGAAATAGTTTAGCTTCACTGGGACCAAATTACCTAGGAAGCGGAAGTTGATCCTCTCCGCCCTAAAAGCTAAGAGATGCTTAGAGAAGGGAGGAGTGGGGTACTTAGTGTCTGTGGTCGACATAACTGCTGAGGTGCCAAAGATGGAAGATCTAGATGTGGTACGAGAGTTTCTAGATGTATTTCCAGAAGATCTCCCGGGTCTGCCTCCAGACAGGGCTACAGAGTTCGTGATAGACCTTATGCCAGGGTCAGCGCCGGTGTCTAAAGCACCATACAGGATGGCCCCTACAGAATTAAAGGAGTTGAAAACCCAATTACAAGAACTATTAGATAAGGGTTTTATACAACCAAGCATATCGCCATGGGGAGCACCTGTATTGTTCGTCAAGAAGAAGGACGGTAGTGTACGGCTATGTATCGACTACTGAGAGCTAAATAAGTTAACCATCAAGAACCGATATCCGTTGCCTAGGATCGATGATCTGTTCGATCAGTTGTAGGGTGCAAAGGTTTTCTCAAAGATTGGTCTCAGATTAGGGTATCATCAATTGAAGATCAAGGCCTCAGATATTCTAAAGACTGCTTTCAGAACAAGGTATGGGCATTATGAGTTCCTAGTAATGTCATTCGGGTTGACTAATGCTCCAGCGTCGTTCATGGAACTGATGAACCGAGTGTTTCATGACATGTTGGACACTTCGGTCATCGTATTCATTGACGACATATTGGTCTACTCAAAGGACAAGGAGACTCATGTGACACATTTGAGAGCAGCCCTACAACGGCTGAGAAGGGAGAAGCTTTATGCCAAGTTCAAGAAATGTGAATTTTGGCTGAAGGAGGTGGCCTTCTTGGGTCACGTAGTATCCCGAAGACGGTATCAAGGTAGATCCAAGCAAGATAGCTACTATAGTAGGATGGGATGCACCAAAATCAGTTGTGGAGATTCGTAGTTTCCTTGGATTGGCTGGTTACTATAGAAGATTTATGGAAGACTACTCAAGGATTGCCGTTCCACTTATCAAACTAACCAAGAAAGGGAAAAAATTTCACATGGACGGATGAGTGCGAAAAGTGCTTTCGGACTTTGAAAGTCAAGACTAGTCTCTCGCACCCATCTTGACCATCCCAGCACCAGGTTTACCATTTACCCTATATACGGATGCCTCAGGGTTGGGTCTGGGATGTGTATTGATGCAAGGAGAACAAGTGATTGCCTACGCATCAAGACAGTTAAAAGAGCATGAGAAAAATTATCCTACACATGATTTGGAGTTAGCAGCGGTTATACATCCAATCAAGACTTGGAGACACTACCTTTACGGTGAAAAGTTTCAGATTTAGTCAGATCACAAGAGCTTAACCTATCTTTTCACTCAGAAGGACCTGAATATGAGACAGAGGAGATGGCTGAAACTATTAAAATATTATGATTGTGATATTCAGTACCATCCGGGTAAGGCAAATGTTGTGGCTGATGCCTTAAGCAAAAAGTGGGCATTCAAACCTTAGGCAGGACCTAGTACAAATGCTGCATTGTGTGCCGGAGCCTCATGCTCAATAAAGAATGATGAAGAGAACATATTAGAGACTACAAGAGATCCAGTGGAACATGGCTTAATTCATAAGTTCACATTGATGTTCGCAGCTCTAAAGATCTCATCGGATCTAATAGATGAAGTCAAAGTAGCAATCCTACAGGATCCACATCTCAAGACTGTACAAGAAGACCTGGAGAAGGGTAAAAGTAATCCTGACTTCACTTTAGATTCAGACAGGGTACTCAGATATAGTGGACGATTATGCATACCTGAGAGTGAGGACTCCAATATCAGAGATAGAGTTATGACAGAAGCTCATTACACTCCATATTCGATACATCCAGGAAGCACCAAAATGTACCATGATTTAAGAAGATTATATTGGTGGAGGGGTATGAAAGCAGATATAGCTCATTTCGTATTCCAATGTCTGAATTGCCAGCAAGTTAAAGCAGAAAGGCAGAGACCCGTAGGTTTGCTACAACCACTATCGGAACCTGCATGGAAGTGGGATTGCATCACAATGGATTTTGTCACTAGCCTACCCTTGACACCAAGGTCAGTGGATGCAGTTTGGGTTATAGTCGATCGACTTACCAAGACAGCTTGATTCATTATGGTCAGACCTCAGTATACCATGGAGAAGCTGGCCAAGCTATATGTAGATAATATAGCCAGACTTCATGGCGTCCCAGAGAGTATAGTATCTGACAGAGATCTCCGTTTTACATCAAAGTTCTGGGAAGGATTATAGAAAGCTATGGGAACCAAGTTGAAGTTTAGTAAAGCTTTTCACCCTCAGACGGACGGGCAGTCAGAACGAACTATTCAAATTTTAGAAGATATGCTCCAAGCTTGTGCCCTATATTTCAAAGGAGCTTGGGATGAGAAGCTATCGCTCATCGAGTTCACTTATAACAATAGCTATCAGGCTACAATTCAGATGGCGCCATATGAGGTACTCTATGAGAAGAAACGTCGTACACCTCTGTTATGGAATGAGGTGGGAGAAAGAAGAATTGTAGGACCGGAGTTTCTCGAAGAAACTTGTCGAGTGATTGATCAGATCAAGGAAAGAATGAAGACAACTCAAGTTCGACAGAAGCACTATGCGGATAACCGACGTCGAGATCTGGAGTTTGCAGTGGGTGACAAGATATTCTTGAAGATATCACCTGTGCGAGGTCTGAAACGGTTTGGTAAGAAGGGAAAGTTATGCCCCAGGTACGTGGGACCATACGAGATATTGACCAGACGTGGTAATGTGGCATATCAACTGGCTCTACCACCATCTATGTCAAGCGTTCATGATGTGTTCCATGTAACTTTATTGAAGAAGTATGTCAGGGATCCATCGCACATTTTGACAGTAGACCCACCAAACTTAAGAAAGGACTTGACATTTGAAGTAATACATGTGATGCTCACAAGCTGAAAGGTACAACATCTTCGAAGCAAGGATATCCACTATGTGAAAGTGCATTGGAAGAGCCAAGATGCAGAAGAAATTACTTGGGAGGAAGAGAACATAATGAGAAAGGAATACCCTAACCTTTTCAATGACCAAGGTACGTTCAAATTTCGAGGCCAAAATTTCTTTTAAGGGTGGGGGAGTTGTGAAACCTACATGCAAATTTTGGGGACGAAATTTCTTTTAAGGGTGGGGGAGTTGTAAGACCCGCACTCCATGAACCCAATCTAAACCTTGATTTCATGTCGTAACAGGTCTTCCAATCATCACCGGGCCAGACGGGACGAGTGGATGACAAACAGGTATGAAACGGACCATTTAAGTATGAATTTTATTCATACCGATCGATGGTACCGGTCTTGGTACCGGTCGACCGGTATAGTCTACGCAGCAGACTACCAAGATCCCAAACCGGATCTTTACGGGTCCTACTTTCCAAATTCCGAACCCTAGGACTTTCCTAATCCTAGGAGGCTTCCTAAACCTAAACCTAGCCTATATAAACCCCTCTAAACCTCTTAGAATCCCTTCCATTGATCCTCACAAACCCTAGAAAGGAGAAAGAGGCTAAAGAAGGAGGAGAAGCTGGGAAAGGGAAGAGCCGACATTGCCGTTCGACGAAGAACACCTTACCGCTAGTCGACGGTGAGTGCTTAAACCTTCTTTTACATTATGACTCTAGGATTATGACTCTAGTATGGTTAGGTTGCTTTGATCAATACCATGCAAAGCAGGTATTGATCTAAAATCCTATTTTGCCGATAAATCCTATTTTTGCCGACAAACCCTAATCTAGTCGGTAAACCCTAGATTCGAGTTCTAAGAAGAAGACCGTCAAAGCTAGGACTTGAATGGAGTTGGAAGTAACTCTAACTCAGTGTTCAGACCTAGAATGTGTAGGAGAAACCCTAGGATCAATAGGGGATAATCGACGATAGTCGAAAACCGAACGTATGGTCTTTCGGAGACATACCGGTCGACTATACCGGTTGCACCTTGTGTGACCGGTGCTGCGACCGGTACCTTCTGGGGGTTGGTCTGTGGGGACCAGCTGACCATACTGGTCGTAGGTTTCCCCACAGTGCTGCGACCTGTACTGTGACCGGTCAGCTCTGTGAGATGTGTTTTACCATTGTTGGTTTTCTGACCAACGTAAATCTATTCTAACTAAACCCTAATATCGTATAGGACCTTGTGATAGCACGTTTGGACCTTGCGACGTGGAGCAAGCTATCAAACGAGTATCAGGTAAGGGAATCAGACCTAAACCCTAATAATATAATGGACAGTAAACCGTTGTTAATAACTATGACTCTGTGGATTGATGTTTGTGCATACTCGCATGTCATCCTTTACTTTCAGTTGTTATTATTGTTCATGCATACCCGCTATGCTAGGATGTGATTGTTAGGCATGTGATTATTTTCGTTGGTGTGTGAAATGGGAAGGGCTTGGGGTCTAGGATCATTCCTCACACTAGTACCTTTCCGTAGTATTCTATCTTAGCATGCTTGGTGCGGGTAGGGGATCAGGGGGAGGACGTGGCACTGTGGTCTCCGGCCTGGCCACCAGACTCTAGCTTTATCTCTATGCCATAGGGAGCTATGTTGGGATAGGGTCTACCTTTCGGGTCGTGCTCGTCTTAGCATGCTTGGTGCGGGTGGGGCATCGGGGGGGGAGGACTGGTCTGTGGTCCCCGCCTGGCCACCGGACTCTGGCTCTATTTCTATGCCGTAGGGAGCTGTGCTAGGATAGGGCCTACTGTAATGACATATAGGATTGGTTAGTTGCGAGCCCAGTTTACAGGTCCTCGCCAATAGGGGCTTACGTGTTGGTATGGGTAGAGCATTAGGGGAGGTGTTGGCAATGTTGATCGGGACGCCTTAGCTCTATCTCTATTCCATGGTGGGTGCATGTGGGACGGCGGTGGTGTTTGATCCATCTGGAAGGCTTCACACACTCGTGTATAGAGGTGCGGTGGCCGCCAATCCTTTCTATAGCACATTGCAAACTTAAACCAGACCATAATATAATATGATTGTTACTCATGCATATAAATGTTACATTGTCTGATTGTCTTACTGAGCTAAGTTGTGAGCTCACCCTTATATATACACTATTTTTAGATGTTGATGCAGGTTACACGGTGGATGAATACATGAACGCGCCAGTGTACAAAGGCGTAGCTGCTCTGGACGTGCAGGCAGGAGAGGACGAGTATGACACTTCATGCGAGTGCCCTTTCTGTGTGTATCTCTAGGATTTTTCTTTATTTGTTTTTATTATTTTTGATTGAACATTAAAGTGATGTAAATATATTTATTTATGTATCGAGAATTTGGATAATTGAATATTTATTTAAATCTATCAATAGATGCTCAGTTCATTTTATTTAAAGACTTTCGCTGTATTTATTATTATTCTGATTGTGGTTATGTGCAATGGTTTGTATGAGTAGACACGGTCTTATTGAGATCCTGGTGTGAGCCGTTGGTTCAGTGACGGTTCACTCACACTTCTGGTTCAGCCGAAATTGGGGTGTGACAATTAAGGTTATGTGTAGCAGTATTAAGATGAGAAATATTACGAGGGGATTATCTAAGAGAAATCAAAGGGATAGGAATAATATTTCTGGAGTGGTCAGGAGATAGTTTATTGATCCAGTTCTGTTGGAAATTGTAATGTAAGAAAGTATTTTTGAGAGCTATCAGCTATCACTGAAAAATTCAAGGACAATGATACCAAAGTAATTGATATATTAGATATCACATTCCTTGCTAGAAACATATTCTGGTCTAGTGGCTTGCATTATCAAAAAAAGAGAGATAGAGCCAGTGATAAGGTTATTATTGGATAACTTCAAGGTAAATTACTTAAATATGGGTAGATTGACTAAAGATAGGTGGTTTTACCAAATATTGTTAAGTCAGATAGGCATAGCTAGAAGGAGGATAAAGATTCTAGAATTCCCTAGGTATTTGGAGTAAGTTGGCTCTGAAGACTGTTGGCTTGAATGCGAGTTGGAATTACCTAGTTTTTTTTTACATTCAAATGGTTTTTCAACTCTTTTGATTTTAGTTATTTACCTTGTTATATGTTTAATATTGTTTGACTTAACATATTATTTCCCATATTAAAAATGTGATTGATGTTACTGGAAAAATCAGAATGTAAAGTTTTTCTTTTCAACTAAATGGAAAGAAATTATGCTGTTATGGTGCTTATGATGTTGTAAGGTAAATGACTGTATACAATGTTGATCGTATTTGTTTTATGATATGGTGAATAGTTTTTCATGTTTGACTGTGCAATCTTAGGTTCTCTAGTTGTACTTGTCATAGTGTTGATCTTTAAGGCAAGTAGAGACAGGTTAAGGAAATTTTTCTTGGAATGGTTGAAAGGTTTTATAGTGGGAATCTTTGGATTCTCTTAGTCAATGGGAATGTTTAGATCTGCTTGGTTAGTGGAGATCTGGTAGTTGATAGTTTATCTGTGCTTGTTAATGTTGCCTATAGTTTAATGGGCAGGATTATTGGTGAGCATTCATTTCATTGCTTGTATGCATTCGTGATTATTTAAGACATGTCAAAATTGCAAGGTGGTATTTAGCCAAAAAAGGAGGTAAGTCAAAGTGTGATATTAGTCCAAGCTAGAGGCGATTTGCTTATAAGTTGGATAATATCAAAGTGCGTTTATAAGGATTTTAAGGTAACGGGATCGTGGTAATTAGATCATTGGACTCAAGTATTCATTTTAAAGTGATTTATGTTATTAAGTAAACCTCTGTATGTGACTGACAGAAGTGGGCACACCGGATGTGTAGGAATACTTTCCGTTATTGTTCGACATTGGTAGGCTTGATGACTGGATCAAAGTAAAGGATGGTTTTGGTGTAATTAGATTCCATGGTCACATTGGATCAATGGTGAATTTATAATTAATATAGCCCAAGTGAGAGATTGTAAGATATTTTTATGGACTAAATTAATTATAAGGTTAGTTGGTTCAGTGGGAGTCTAGTTACAGGTAGATTGATTTAAATATGATTAGAGATGGACCAACCTGGTCCACTGTAGGACTGGTCCAAGGTTGGAGGTGGTATTATAAATATCAATGGTTAGGGTCCCACAGCCATGGTGTTATTTTCTTCTCTTGTTCTCATACGCAGAGAGAACTTAAGGGATCACCAACAAACTGTGGAATACTTTGATCCAAGCATTCAAAGCAAAGGAAACGATCGAAAATCAATCTACAGCAAGAGGTATGTGTCTTATCATCTCTTTTTAATGTTCATTGTATTTTAGTAATCTGTGTGGTGTGTTCGTTAGGGTTCATGGAAAATTCTATGAAAAAAACCCAAAGGAGATCTAAAAAATCTTATATGATGATGCGGGAATTGAGCTTGAAGAGGGTGAAGGGGTAGAGCATAGAGGAAGGGAAAGGTTGGGTTGGCTTAAAGGGGGCTGGGATGGGGTGGGAGATCCTGCCTTTTTTTCGTTTTTTTTTCCATCTCCAAAATCCAAAGAGAGCCATCGTGTTTGAAATCTTCTTCCACTAATCACATGTGAAGACGTTTCAATTCTATTCTGTTATCGTCGCATTTTAATCGACTATTTATTAGTTAAAAATATTCCTCTTTTTTTCTGATTCTTGTTTTTGTCTTGATTTGGGCCTTTTGAGTGATTGTCCACTCTCCCTCCCCTGTCATGTGCTTTATTTCTCAAGATTTCTGTAAATATCTCTTCTTCTAATGTATTTCGTTTCTCAAGGTTTCCGCAAATATCTATTTTTTTGGGGCTTTTATTATGTTTGGATATTCCACTTTTTGTGTTGCAGCAAGATATATTGCCACTTACTTCGGATTTGCTCTCTCTTCTCTCTCTCTCTCTCTCTCTCTCTCTCTCTCTCCCCCCTTCTTCTTCTTGGATCAGATGAGAGGTTATTAATGGCTTAATTATTAGCTTCATAAGAGAGAAACAAATGGAATTCGGATGAACAAAAGTCTGGTTAGATTCGTGAGATGCGATGGGTTTCAGTTTCTCTTCGAGTAGAAGGAATGGAAGGGAGAGAAATTTCTCCACCGGAACCACGAGCTTATCTTGCTCAAATTCCATGGCAACGAACGAACTCCCAGGAGTAAAACCTAAAGCTACAGTTTTATGATTTTACGATTTTACGCTTAACGATTCGTATTTACCTTTTTAAAAAAAATGGAAACTAAGAGAGGTTAAAATAGTAAATTAATACTACTAATGGGTAATTTTGGCATTATATAATTTTTAACCTTGCCACCTTATCACTTAATAGATCAATCTGTTAAGTCTGGACCTGTGTGATACATATTTCACAACTGAAGGGGGTGGGTGAAATTATAAGTAAGGTTTGGTGTTAAGTGAATTAAAGGTAAAGTTCAGGGAGGGAGGTGGGTAAAATTTTTCCGATTATTTGATCTATATAACGTCTTTTTTTTTTTTTTTTGGGATATAAATGCCCAAGTGATAACTAGTTAAAAAGTTTTTTTATGAGACCGCCTTACATGTTGTGCAAGGGCTGGATTCTGTCTCTGATTAACCTAACCATCTTATTTACATAATGGCTTCCTTCTAATGAGGCCAAACAGTCGCCTCTTTAAATGGTTGTGATTAAAGGATATAATGATGTAGTAAATCAGATTCTTCATTCTTCTCCTTGGGCTCCCTCTGGTGGCCTAAAACGTTGGACAGCTTTACATGCATGCACCATGGTAGAGGAAGATGATGAACTTGATATGACACTGAGAGGGGGGGTGAATCAGTGTCTGAAAATTCTCCCTAATTATTTCACTGCTGCCCAGAGCTGATGGAGATATATTCTTTTACACACACACAAGCGTATGCAAATCTACCTTGCTACCACTCAGTGGCCAAGTCTACCAAATTTGCACACCCATCCTACAAGTCATTCCACGCACTCCAAAATATATAGAAAAATAAAGACAGTCCACAACACAGGATATACGTGGTTCACCAACACAGTGTGTGATGGCTAGTCCACAGAGTAATGCCCAACGGGCTCCGTATATACTCAATACACTTCTTTTTGCAGTCTACACAGCAGGGAGTACATACACCCAATTTACCTAGCATAAAACTAAAAGGGCACACATGTGCCAGGAATTCAGGTATCAAGTACCAGTGTTCAGCACACGTTGCACACCATGCTTAACCCACACCCACGGGAAGCAAATAACAAATTTTTTTTAGGTTTATAAATTTACCTTATAATTTCCCCCCACTAGCTAGGTATTCAACAATTTGCACCTACACTAGCATACAATAAATTGAAAGCATAAATAGATAAGAAATTGAAAAATCTCACAAACAATGCTTTCAAATAGCCAACAATATCTCTGAAGCTTCACACTGTTCTCAGGTACTCTCTAACAGCCTTCAATGATGATAGAGATAGATTCACAGAGCACACCTCATCCACAGGCTTCCAATCTCTTCCACACAACCCATAATCACCATAAATATGTAAATAAAAGCTCTACTGACCTCTCATAGGAATTTAGCACTCCATTGATGTACAGAGAAGAGGTAGTTGGTGATTCATCACTCCCACAAGCACGAAACCCTCGAAAAACCCTTTGTTAAGCTTCAAAACCCTATTTTCGATTTTTCTCCACACTATTATGACTCCCAATGGTGCCCAATGTATAGATCATCCGAAAATATGGAA
>JAMYWD010001598.1:0-50000 GCA_028583415.1 Protea cynaroides
TGGGTTTATGGGTGAAAGAAGTGTTCGAAGAAGACTCCTTGTGGAATTTTGTTAGTATTCTTGGATCCAAGATTCAAGAGATTGAAGTGGGCACTGGAATCATTACTGCCGATTCTGATTCTAATCTGGAAGAATTGGCATTTGGATCAGAAACGGCCTGAGTTGGCCATATATCTGGAAGAATCAGAACAAAATCCTTATAAATCTTGATCCGAATTGCTCAGAATTGGGATTGGCTGCGGCCGATTCCAATCTCAGTTTTCCAATTTGACTGATCAGATCGCGATTCCTAGAATCCTGATTGGACCACTTTGGCCTAAAAGCTTAGTGAACACATTTGCTAGGTTAGTGACATGTTGTTAGAGTTTGGCTGGATGTTTGTCATCTTATAGGTGTATGGGTTTTTTTTTTGTAGGCTTTGTCGCAACACGAATACTAAGCTAGATTGGTATCCTTCATTCCATTTATATTTGTTTGGCATGAAGGTTTCAAATTAATGGATTGGATTATATCGGCCAACCCGTCTTGGTATTGGCTGGCACTGATTTAACCAATAGTGGTTGATCTATTCACCCTTATCCTGTTAAAGGCCAGCCTTTATTGGGCTGGATCTCTGATGCGGAGACTAAAATCTTTGGTTGACACTTATTTTTTATTTTTTATTGTGTTTTCTTCCCCTTGGCTTCTTCAGGCTAATAGGATGCTGGGTGCTGTGGGCATCTTTGCTTATGCTGCACAATCTGTTAAAGATAATCAAGGAGAACAATGAGGAGGTTTCCAGTCTTTACATTTTCTTTTTTGCTTGTAGTCCGGGGAAGAAGTGGACTTTAGAGGTACTACTAACTAAGTTAGGCAATTAAATAACAATATCTTCATTTCAAAATTCTATTGTACCACCACTTTGATGTCATTCTTTATAAGTTAACAGCTGCACTCATAAACGTTTGTGTCCCATGTTGTAATATCCTATTCTTTATCAGAAACCACAAACTATATGAATTGTTGTTCTGTTATGGACAAATGGACAAACAGGCCATGCTTTGGCCTTTGTTGTTCACAGAGATGGTCAGCTTTACTGTTCTTATTTGTTGGGAGTTTGGGAAGGAAGGATATATTTCTGTTAATGAACAATCTTTTAATTTAGTCCTTACTCCATTGAATTGTACTTTTTAGGGTTTTTGGGTCTTGGTGGCTGTTTTCTATTGTTTCTGTAAGTTAATTTGTACCTCTTTGTTTTTCTTTTGCTTTAAACTTTTCTTCCTTACTGGAAAAAAGATGCAAATATAAGATGATTGCTTTTGCCTTCAATGTAATCATTTAAAATATGTACCATTGAACTGCATATATCTATTGCCTCCAGGGTTTAATGTGATTATACTGAGAAGAAAACCTTTCACAGCTCCTATTCCAAATAGTAATCTCACGATTGTTTTTTCACTTCCATTACTTCTTGCTTGTTTCGTGGGTGATTCAATGGGTGTCTGATCAGGTGAACCAGGGGAATAATGTTCACCACAGAGACCTTTGTTTCCCTCAAAACATTTTTTTGGTGAGCTTCTAAAGGTATCTTTTGTACCAGATGATTGTATGCAATGCTGAACTTTGACAAAAAGGTGACACTGAGGAAGGATTGTGGTATGAATCCTGAAAGATTATTGTCCAGTTTCTCTAAGCTTGTCATCATTGATAACTATTGCAGATGGGTCCAAGAGATTACATTCCAGATCTAAGACATGGAGCTTATTCAAATTTCCAAATTCCCCCAACATCGGTTATTAAAACCCAAATCCAGTGTTGGTGGGAATTATGTCATCAAAGGAGGGGAGGGGTAGCCTAGAAAAAAATGTAGGTCACTAATCATTTTAAGCTCAAGAAAGTCTGTTTGACACAAACTTATCATCACCATCGGTTGTTCTAGCAACTGCAGCTAGAATTCCAAAAATATTTCTTCAAGTACATACGACAATCTGTAACATTTTTTTTTTTTGTTTCAGCTGGCTTTTCTCAGCCGTTGGTTGTATTAAATGAAAAAGTACTTTGTTTCAATGATAGGACCGGTTTGGAGATTGTCCCATCAAATAAAGCCCATAAGATTGCTGATTGCACATTGGTAGTGGTTGGGTTTCCAAATAGGAAAAAAATTTATAGCATCTAACTAGACAGAAATGAGAGATGTAATGGAAGGAACAGAAAGGGATGGAACTACCAGAGTTGTTGAGGTTATAGTAGAAACCAGGCTTGATGAAGGAACAGAAAGGGATGGAAACTGGAAACACACACTCACACACACAAAAAAAAAAAAAAAAAAAAAAAAAAACCAGGGCACAAGGGTTTAACCTCATTTGGCCATCTCAGCTTACATCCACGAAAGTAGGTCTTGTGAATCTTAGGTTCTGTTTGGTAATGCATTACACATTCTGGGTCTAGAACACATTTTGAAAGACAAACCTATGTTTGGTATGCGTTCTGGTTCTTAAATTCCAGAATGTGTTGGAGAACAGGGTCCATTCTAAAACGTGCTCCCCTAACCCATTCTACGTTCTGAGCTGTGAGCGAGAATGTCTCTTTCTGACAAAAAGAAGGAAACCCGATGCTATCCGGCATTTCTGAATTCTAGCTCAGGTTCGTTTGTTTGGGTTGAATTGTCTGTTGGTTTGAGGGCTTGGTTTGAGTCTCCAAAAGCATGATTGCCCAACAAAGCACATTGAATCTTTTATAGAGTTCTTAATTTTAAATATGAGGACATGTTTGAAGGACATTTAATACAGACCACCAATACCTCTACCTAGAAATTGTGCTGGCACAGGTAGCAAACCATCTGTTTGAACAATAGACAATATTTTCTCTTGTTGGATGTAAGAAAATTGGGGGCTTGAAACGTATTTGCTCTTATATATGGAATGCTTGATTATTTAACAAAATAAGAATGTCTGGCAGAGGAAAACCTGTTAGTTGTGAGGTTTGAATATTATTTATAGAATAAATAGTGCAGCTAAATGCTTGATTACTTCACGCCTAGCCTTTCTCCAAATTCACATTTTGAACAAAATAGAGCTTGATTACTTCACAGCCTACCCTCTCTCCAAATTCACATTTTGAACAAAATAGATATGTCTCCCATGGACTAACTACCATTGCTTATTTGACCTTGCAAGATGTGTTCTGTTCTGTGGTACCCATTACTCAAATCTGTTTGAGAAAATTGCTACAAGTGGCTTGTAAGTTGTAACTGAGCCTTCAAAGTTTAATTGTGACAGATAACAATTGGATGGAAACAATAAGTCCATTGCTAAAATTTGGACAGACTATTCTTGTTAGCAATAATAACTAAGTCAAAGCAGTTAACCAAAATGTAAGGAGAGATTAGTTTATTTATTTATTTGTTTATTTGTTAGAGTCCTTAGTCTAGTCTAAGTTGTTAGAGGCTTAGTTTAGTCTGGTTTACTTGTTAAGAGTCCTTACTTGTCTTTACCTTTTATTTTGCTTTCTAGTATTCATATGTAATGTAACTAGGGCTGTTCTGTCATGTTGACATGTGGCAGTCCTCTTTCCTTAGTCTTTACTTTTTTACTTCTATAAATAAATACAGCAGGGAGGGAGAGAGATATTCTGCTCCCTCTAACTACTCTCGATTTTCTCTCCCTTCTTCTTCCATATTTCTTCTTGTGGTTGCTGGTTTATATTTTCTTTACTTTTTTACAATTCTCTTTCTGGTTTGGAATAGATTCAAGCAGCTTCTTATGCATTTGGAAAGCATGTAGTGACATGTTCAGAGTGGGGTATGGTTGGTGATCTCTGTTGGAACCATGAAGCAGGCTTCCATTACATTAATCGTTGGAGTTATTTAAAAGATGATAAAGTTTTGTGACAGTAGATAACATTTGGTAACAAGCTTGTGAATCCATAATCTCCATGGTGTTGTATAATAAGGAATGCATCCAATTTTGTGACTGATTCAGTATTCTGCTCCGTGGCTTTGAGTCCCTCCTTTAAAGACCTTGAAGCATCTGGGAAATCCTCTCTTTTATGAAGTACCCATGGCGAGGACTCTGGTGAGAGGTCTGTGATTGAGCTTTTACTAGGAGGGTGAAACAACTTGGACATTTTCGTATTTCATTTTTCCCATGTATTGCTTCTCTCAATTGGATTCTTTCCTAATTTCATTTGCAGCAAGGTAGACTTCTTTATGCAGATTCTGATCTTTAAATCTTGCTATAGTGTCCACCAGTTCTTATTATTTATGGTATCCCCCTTTTCTACAAGGAATTTCTATCTGGGAACAATGGGGAGGATAGTTCGGTCATTTAATGTAAAGGGTAGGCCATTATGAATTCCGACAGTGAGATTTCTCTGCACCCAGGGTGAAGGAATAATTTTTCCACTCATCTATTTCTTTTCAACCAGAGAAGTTTTGGCATGGTTTGGAGGGTCCAGCTGCAAAATGTACCCATGATTGGGTCTGTTCATGTTGGAATGATCCTGCCATTTGCTTTTAAGTGCTTGTGATTCTTGTTCTTGTTCATATAGTCGGTGTCTCTCAACTCTTTTATTTATTTATTTATTTATTTTTAAATGATTTCCAGTCACTTTTTGTTTTTATTCTATAAAGTTTCAATTCTTTACTTGGTTGTGAGTTAACGTAATTATGAGGAGTCATTGGGTGGTTCAATCCTTGTTCTGCTAAGATTTACAAAAAAGAAGGCAAATTTTGAATTATAACTTGTTTTCAGTGGTGTTGTTGTGCTTCAAAGGTAAGTAGTCAATGTGATTTTATTCTACTTTTTAACTCTTATCCGATTTGATATATAGCTCTTCTAGGCCCTAGATGATTTCTGTATTGGTAAGGTACTCTTGCAGTCTTGCTGTCTTGCATTTTGAAACTATGTATGCATAATGGGTTTTTGGGCTCTATCTTGATAAACATAAACTTTTGTCTCCCTGTTTGATCTCAACTTGTTTATCGGTTGGAGGCTAATTTCCACTCTAGCAGTCAATTTCATGGAAACCAGAGGCAATTAATTTATTTTGATAATGTCTCTGTTCTGTTTTCCTTGTAGGTTTCGTTATCTGTGGAAGGAAGTTGGTTTACTTGCATAGCTGCGTAGACATTAGTGAGTAATTCATTGTCCTGAAAATTATGATACGGTCAAGTTCTCTCTGTGGTGTTGCTTGAGAAGACAAGGTTAGACGGCTAGAGCTAGAGATATCTGAACTATAGTAAATACTTCATTGTTTCGGAAGAAATCCCAACTTGGAAAAATGTAATGAAGTTTCCAAATCCAACTCCAGACATCAGCCGAAACATCTTTAAACTCCCATTGAGAAAATGAAAACCATCAATGAATCTCCTCTTTTCTAGAAAGTTAGCCCCCACAAATCCTCTTTGCCCCCTCTGCCTCAAAGAAGAAGAAACAATAGCCCATGCTACTTTCTATTAGAGCCTTTGCGGGTTAATCAGTTCGCAGCCTTTAAGTTTGCCCAATGTCTAGGAGCATCGGCACGACAAAAAAATCGGAAATATATCCTTTCCAGCCTGTCCAGCATCGATGGATCTCTCTCCTTGACGAATGCATGATCGAACGGTGCTGGATGAGACTGATGAGTTGGAGGTTTCTAGTGTCTCTTTGCCCTTTGCCTTGGGCCATGTCAAATGTCTCTCACACTTTCCTGTCTATATATGTAGGAATTGGGATGTGAAATCTCAAAAGAATCTTGAATTTTTGTTCTCATTCTTTGGTGCTTAAAGGTTTATTCTTATCATTCAATGGATATCAGGAGTCTGAAGACTCCAATCCACGTTAAGATGGTAGAAATGAGATGACCTAAGTATCAGAGACAATACTTGAACTTAGCTAATCAATTGAGTTTCTTAGGCATCGCTAGGTCATCCTGCAGCTTCAATCACTCACTCACCAACATAATGATAAACAGGTACTTGTTTCTCATCATTCTATAACCAATTTACTCATCTCATGATTTTCTTTCCTCTTTTATGAGTTATCATCATTTTAAATAATTGTAAAATGGGTTTAAACAGGTACTTGTTCCCAGCTCTCTTTTTTTTCTTTTTTCTTTTTTGTTGCAGATATGTATGTATGTGAACATAACAGGCATGCATTTCCATCTACATGCATGTGCATGCTTTTGTAAGCCATTGATTTGCATCTCCTCAACTTGGTATAATTGATTGAAAATTTTAACTTTTCAGGGAAAGTATATAGGAAAAAGAGAAGAAGAAAACATTTAGACTACAAAAATGTCTAGAGAGGGAGTGCAGTGAATTTCTTGTTTCTCATTATTCTTAATTTTTTTTTTTTTTTGGATAAACTAAAAGATAAGCAACTGAAATTATTTTTGCTTGATTTTTGTTTCAACTTTTATTTGATATCAGGTTGTTTGCTCTTATTGTATGTGCAATTATACTGCTGCAACAGCCAACAAGTGAACCTCAAACTAGGTTCTCCTGAATGCTTTGAGTAGCTGCACAATGCATTACATGTTCAAATACATACGTTCAGTTATGCTTTCCCTATGTTCCTCCAACCTTTGCCTTATCTAGTAATGCTTGGGGTTGAAGTTTTGAATCTCGAATCTTTTGAGAAAGTGATAGTCAATTTCTACAAATAAATCATAAATTTGTATACATTTATCTTTCTACAGATACCTGTCTAAGTGTGGCCTTGAAGACTGTGAGCTTTGTTTACATTACCTCCTCGACAGTACTAACTAAGCTCGTAGAGTTTGGGGTCTTGTCATGTTCGATAAGTCCAAATGGAAGCTCCTCCATTGGGATCATGCAATTTGGTGCTAAGCTACTAAACAGCACCATGATTGTAGCGCTACCTCATATTGAAGTGTATGAAACCATCATTTATCAACAAACCTACATTTTTTTATTTTATCTTTTATCATCTTTTAAATGAAAAGATAAGAATTTCTTTGGGTAGTCAATACTAATATATTTGGTATAACTGTATAAAGCCTTGCCCACGTATTCAAGATACACGTCCTTTTTCATCTCGGGGATCCTTAACGAATCATGAATTTGATTGCCGTTGCTGCATTTTCAGATGCCATTTTCAATTGACTAATCCTTTTGCCAGTGCTTTGCCTCTTGTTTTTTCATGAATGTGGATGTAACTGTTGTTTTGCCCTTCTATAATCTTTCTTATTTTATTTTTTCTTGATGGTTGATCTACTATTACCTAGGTTTAAACTTTAAACTCCTCTCATTATTGCTGGGATCATCCAACTTTATTGCCACCTCAAGTTGAGGATCATATGCAATGAAACAATTCATAAGGCTGCTTCATATATTTTCTACCAAGATACTTTTTTTTTTTTTTTTTTGTGGGGGGGTGATAAGACCAAGGATAATATCTGTTGCAAGTCATTTCTATTGCATGGTTTTAGCAAGCACTTTTTTTTTTCCTGAACTCATCTTCTTCTTCATTATCAGACTTGCAACTCTGTTTTGTCAAAATAATGTCTACTAAAATGTTATGATGATGAGAATGATAATGGAAAAAAGAGTAATTAGAGATGTATAAATCAATAAACATAGTAAAAGTTTCCTCATAAATCATGCATGGAAAGTAAAAATCTTCCTGATCTTCTGATTTTTTTCGTGGTTTATAGTTCCTTATCAGATCCTTGATAGATTCCTGATATATTAAAACTTTCATTGCCTAGATTGGGGATCCCTCCTCACAAAATGTGTATGTTAAGAGACTGCTAGGCTCAGTTAAACGGGCCACGCATATTAGAACTTTTAATTGTCATTAACTCCACTGCTACTTTGTTTATGTATTGTTTAAAGTTTCATTAAGGATTTTTGTATGTACATTCTTTTGACTTTTGTGACTTGAGAAGATAAATAAGGAATTGATTCCTTATCTTTTGTGACTTTTGTGACTTTTCTTTAGACTAATTTACCGATTTTTCTTGCTAGTTTGTAGCTTTTTCATGTGTTCCAATCCTATTATCCTCAAACATCACAATTGTAAATGCTCAAGATCTCATTTTTAAATTTGATATGGTCGTATGGATCAAAGATAATCCTATGTTGGGATAGGCTGAAGTTTCTACTTTCATGGATATCAAATATAACTTTATAATTGTATGATTGTTTCTTTGCAGTGGTTTAATGATGTGCACTCAACTGATATTTCTGATAAGTGTGAGGATGTTCTTAATATGCTTTCACAAACTCATCATGGATGTGAAGTAAGTCTGCTATATGGATATTTTCAACTTCTTTTCCCCTCTTAAAAGAAAGTTCAGTTCCAGTATATATACAATGTTTTTTTTTTTAACTTAGTTTATTTCCTTGTAAAGGTTGGAATATTAGTTATAAATTTCAATTCACTTGGAATCTATTTTCTTCTAGATTTATGTTGCTAGTTTTTTTCTAGTCTTTTGTGTTTTGCTTGTGTTTTATGACAGGATATATAGTTTTCAGTGTTTATAACAGGAATATTTCAGTATGGGTATCACTTGGGAAATTTTATAAAAAAAAAAAAAACTATTTTTACCGACGGTAAAATAATTTCCGTTGGTAAATATTATTTTTACCCACGGAAATTAAGTTTCCGTTGGGTAATTATAGAAATTTTTACCAACGGCACATTTATTACCGTAGGTAAATATCAAAGCCTCAACCATGGGAACTTACTTTCCGTGGCTAAAAATATAATATTTTAGCCATGGGAATTTATTTTCCATTCGGAAAAATGGGAATTTATACCCACGGCCATTCCGCCGACAGAATATACGACGGAAACTGGTCCGTCGGTAAATATAAACGACCACGGAAACCTCCTTTTGGCAACGGAAAATTTTCATCGCCAAAAATGAACATGGTTTACTCTATCATAGTTGTTCAACACGTACCGATGTGCCTACTCCCTTTCGTTCCAACTTAGTCGTACCATCTCACAATTCCCTATAAGTCTACCCACCCTTGGGAATATTGACTCAAGATCTTCCATCTCAGTTGACCCTCCATTTCTAATCGGTCTATTTGACCTCTTTTCCATACCTTCAAAGTATCTGGAGCAGAAGGTCAACGTCTCATCTGCAATGTACCTTTCTGCTATTGATCCTTTTGGTCGACTATAGTTGCGCACATAGTCCTTCACTCATTTAAGGAACCTGAATCAAATTTTCCTAATATTATTCAATGTACATATGTTGGAAACGACAAAAAGAAACTCACCTTAATTAAATAAAGAAAAAAATAAATGTGTCACCCTAACCTTTCTATTGGATACATCCATCGGTGTTGAACTGGACCAACCAATCTAACTTCATGCGCTAGATGAATATTCAGGTGCACCATAACATCAAAGAATGAAGGTGGGAAAATCATTTTCCAACTTGCATAGTGTTAAGGGAACAGATTCATCAAGCCTCTTGTAATCTACCTCTGTTGCAATTTTACTGCACAGATCTCGATAAAATGCACATAATTCTATCAACACAAGGGAAACGTTTTTAGGCAAAACAATATGCAATACAACTGGAAAAAGTTTTTGCATCAAAATATGGTAATAGCTTTGTCAACGCAGCCACATAGGATCTCAACCTAGCTTCAGCAGATATAGTTCCCAAACCTTTCCCTGGCTTCCAAAGAAGGTAACCCTATGAAGCATCCCAAATCGACTACAGAATTTGTTTCCTTTCCCACGCCTCCTTCTAAAACAGTACTCACAACCATGATCGGCTCTCTTCTCGCACAAGTCCATCCAATCACTGGCGGCCATTGCCACCCCCAACGATTGCTACTCCTCGACCCTAACAGGCTAGACTGTTACATGTGATAACGATCGCTGATCCTCATGGATAAAACCTGCATCAGAATTCCGGCCCAGGTTCCTTCCCAACGTTGGTAGCCCCTCCAAACGACTCTCCCCAACATACTGTCCACCGCCAGTATCGACGGCAAATAAGGCCTGACCCCTCTGCGAAGACCCTAGCCTTCATGAGGTTTCCTGGTAAACCCTGGGTTTACCTGATTTTCTTCCATTCCTCCTTAACAGTCAGCCGTGAAGGGTAATGCCATCGGAGGACTCCCCGATTCATCACCTTCCTTCGCCGATGGAAATTGCTCCGAACTCCTTGTCGGTTCCCTGCCAGCTGCAACCAAGCCGACCCTATTACCTGCAACTGCGCCAAGACTCCAAGGCATGAAAAAGCTCTAATCCAAACCTTTTCACCAGCCCCTTGCCACGTCCGTAACCACAAGCACCCCTTGCAACCCCCGCCTCTGGTGTCGGCGGCAGACATGGAGTCGAAACCAATCCCTAGAATCCCAGTAATGCCAGAGTTGCAAGAGTCGAAGTAAATCCTCTCAATGACCAAAAAAAAAAAAAAAAAAAAGGAAAACAGATATACTCTCACAAAAAATACTACTCCAATTTTCCTACGTCAAAAGTTAAACTTATTACATAAGCAATCTGAGCATCATCATCCATGGTGTTTTTTGTGCAAAAGATAAAAGACCCAATACAATGTCATAAGAACTAACAAATATATCATTAATTAGTATCCAAAGGCTAATTACATCCATCACACAAGGAACTTTTCAATCTTTCATAGCAGGGAAACGAGAGTCTTCTGATCAGTAGTACAATTGAGTGTAATCTAAAACATTTTCAAGGCCTAGAGTATGTTCAAGAGATGTTTTACCGTATTGGATTCAACTGGAACAACCTTTAGCGACTGTGCCGCCTCCTTGTCAAGGATGCCCAGTGCGTAAGTGCATCCCGTATTTACAGATGCTTCTCCAGTATAATTCGTACCAACAAAGTCCACATTCGGACCAAGAGGGCTAACACGAAGCTGCGGTCGATTGGGTTTAATATCATTACGAAGAACCAAAACCTTAGGCGGTTGTCTGGGTTCTCAGGGTTGAAACCAGAGGGAAAATAGCCCATGAGAGGACCAATCTTGTTAGGCAGGCTGTTCAGATAGCATCTCCATCTTCACATTTAATATATTTCCCTGCTCAATTTCTCTCTTCTTCCAATAGATTTTCTGCACTTGCACCTGTAAGCATGGGTTTACCCACTTAAAGCTCAAATCAGTCCCAAACTCTAGAAATTGTTCAAAGGAGAAGGTTACCTTTCATTCAATATAGATATATTCAAAAAACATAGAGAGATGATGGACTAAAGTTAAATGTAGCATTCTAACTTTGATGAACAATACAGAACATTTAGTGAGTAATACGTCATATCTGAGAAGTTTATGTTGTTTCTTTCCCTGCAGAACTACTTCCTACAACCACTAATTAAACTCCACCATAAGTCATCTCCATGTATGATTCGATAAATAAGTGATTATGGAGGCAAAAGCACATCCAATAAGAAAATTCACAAACACACACGATTTTTTTTTTATTTTTTATTGATTGATTATTTATTTATTCATTTATTTATTTATTTATTTTGGTAAAAAACAAAAGAAATTGAAATTGAAACATAACTGAAGATCCTATTTAGGAAATGCCAAACAATATGCATACATTTTAAAACTAGAAGCTCTTTTTCTTAGTTGAAATTGGAAATAATTAAAAACAAGTAAAACAAAGCACGCAATTAGAAATAGAATCTCACAACTGAAAAATGTCCAATCACATTTAACAAACATTTCCATAGATTCTTATGACAACAAAAGAAAAAACCACACAGTAGCATAGTCAATCACCGACAGTTCCTTGTTTGGTTAGATCTTCATTGAAAGAAATCCGAGAGAGTTAGATAAAGACCGAGCCACCACTTAGATGAGGTTTAGGACCTATAAGTTGTCTCTCATTTGGAGAGACACTAATGACTCGTGACTCAATGGATCGGCTTCTTATCTCACCAAGAAAGTGCAAGCATAAAGTTATGAGTTAGGAAGGTGTTAGGCACTCAACTTGCCAGATCATTGAACCATTCTCTTTCTGTCCTATCTTTTCCTACATTCTGAAATCTTATTTATGTTTAAGTTGTTCAAACTAACCTAATTATATAGGCAACTAGAGAACTCTAAACCAAGTTTCTGAGTTATACTAACTTAAGGTGCCACCATATAGGTTTGGAAAGTAAATTACAATTCCACAGATAATAAATAAATGGAAAAATTTCACGTACTACCCAAATACTTTGAGAAACATCACCTACCACCCCATGGTTTCAGAAAACATCAATCTGCACCCCAATAACTAATGGAAGAGAGTTCACATTTTGTCTAGACGTTTATACCCTTCTCATCTTAAAGTGAGAAATGTTAATCCATGTTAAAATTACTTATTTGACCTTCTAATGGAAATAACACCCCAATGGAAATAACACATTTTATCGTTTTTATTCTTACCGATACCCTAATTTTTGGGTCAACTGTGTGCGACTGGGATTGTCAATGTCCTTCCTTCTTCGCTGCAACATCGAATGTCCGACCTTCCAATCTCCTGCAAAAGGTTAGTGTTGTTCTTCCCTATCTTTCCTCTCTCCCTCATCGTTCTCCCCTTTCCCCCCTCCTTCCTCTCTCCCTCATCGTGATCCCCTTTCCCCTCTCCTTCCTCTCTCTCCCTCATCGTGATCCCCTTTCCCCTCTCCTTCCTCTCTCTCTCATCGTGAAACCGAAAGTGCAACTTATCAATTCCTTCCATAACAGTTACCAACCAGTCAACCACAATCCATTCTCTCCCCACCCCCTGCAACCACGAGCCCTTAAAGTTCCAGTACTATATTCCTTTGATGGAGAATGTGTGATTCGCATGCGGATTTGGCAACTCCTTACTTTACATTTGATCCCAAGATCTGATTTCATTTGGTCCCTAGATCTAATTTCATTTGGTCCCAACTCCAATGTAGTATTCCATTTGGTCCCAAGATCTGATTTCATACACTGGTTTTAACCCAATTTTTGAAAGGAAAGACTACAACCATTGAACAAAAACCTGCAACATATGGAAACTGGGTTTTCATATGTTGTATATTGCAGGTTATGGTTCGATGGTTGTAAGAGTTTGAAACTGGTAACAACTCGAAAGCTTTTTCATAAAGTCATGATCATCTATACATTTGTATGTTTTGGTTCCACAATTCGATATATAGACATGTCTATTTAGAAGTAGGGTGGATGTATGCTATTCACTAAGTAAATTGCACTTTATTTAGATGATGGATATGATTTGTGTGGTGCTACATGTGTCACACGTACAACAAGGGAAAAAATATCGGGAGAGTGTATTATAGTTGCCCAAGGTGTCAGAAGTTTGTTATGTGGATGGAGCATTTTAAACAATGTTTATGTGGAGTAGGGCAATGCAGAGTTAAAACGGCGAAAACGGCAACAAACAAAGGACGACAATTCTAGTGTTGCCCACATTCCACAGGAGTGAGTATTAATATAGTCCCAGTTTTTTAATGCAAGTTGATGTATTATGAAATGGTATCCTAAATCTTGTATAATTTTATTGCAGATGGATAATTCTGGATGTAGGATGTTCGAATGGATAGAGACAATGGAATGCTCTCAAGTTACTGGGACGGAAACTGCAACTGTAGAGAAAAGGGAATGCTCCAAGGAGACAGGTCAAAGCTCACTGACCCTAGCATTAAATACAGCAACTGGTAGAAGTACGTCATCGGATTATTTGAAAGGTTACTTAAAAGGTTTAATTACAGTTCATGAGCAAAATTCTAGGTTGTTTGACGAGCTCCTTCATGCTGTCGAGACGCTAGATTTGAAGAACCCTAACAAGGGAGCAACTTAGTAATAGGTTGATTGTAGCTTGTATTTAGTAGGTAAAGGGTATATTGTAGTTTGTATGGAATCCTAGTTTGTATGAACACTATATTTGTATCCCTTTGATTACTTGTATTTGGTATAAAATTTGGATTTTATGAGCTCTGTAATTGGTATTTCTTAGTTGCAATTTGCAAACTGAATCAATACCTAGACAAGAACTGATACTGTGATCCAGCACTAGGAATGATGTCATTCCATAGTAATAGATTCATGAACATGTCTAACCTGAAAATCTATGCCTCTATAACTAAAATTCTTGGAAAATGAATGAGGTTACTAAAATGTTTTTGAGCAGTTATGGTCCTCAAGCTGATGTGTTAAAGTTTTTTGAATCATTAGGCTTTAAAGTGCCCCTCGAAAAGCAAGAGCTGAAGGAAGATTCTTCTTATCCTACGGAACTGAAAACCCTTTATCTGGCTTTTCAATTTGGTATTTTTTTTTTTCCTCTTACTTCTTGTTCTTTTGATTTGGTTCTTTTTTGGTGGTATGAAATAAACTCTTTTGCTTCCCATACTGGCATATGTATGGTTATTTGGGGTTGCCTGATTGGCTCAATGCAGTCACTTTTGCGTGTTCTTGATTCCGAGAAATTAACTGCTTGAGCTCTCATCGTGGCTTATGGTTTCACTGTTGAAGCCACTTAACTCATCTCAAGGTCCACAATAGAAACATACTCTCGAAACAATTGACAACAATTCAGTATCCCAGAGTGAGTGAGAGAGAGTATTCTGACATAAACAGAGTAAGAGTGACACATTTTTGTTCCTGTTCAGAAAACATTTGATGCAGCACTCCTCCATGAAAAAAACGATTGAACACTACTACATTTTCAGAGAAAGCATCATTTTCCTCTTCTTCATGTTATCAACTTGTGTCAACTTGTCTTATCAAAAGACAAATGCAAAACCTGGATTCATGACAACACACACATCTATTTCATCTTCAACACACATCTATTCTATCATCATATTTCTGGAAGATCAAATGTCCAGAGTCAATAGACAATGCAAAACCTGGATTCATGACAAAATCTGGACAGAAAGCATGCCCACATACAATGTTTAAACCTGGATTTCCATCAACATCCAAATATACAAACATACCTAAATCCCAACAAAATATTCACCATATGACAACATCCAAAGATACCTAAATCCCAACAAAATATTCACCATATAACATCATCCAAAGATACCTAAATCCCAACTAAATATTCACCATATAACATCATCCAAAGATACCTAAATCCCAACAAAATATTCTACTATATAACATCATCCAAAGATACCTAAATCCCAACAAAATATACAATCCTTGTCCCAATATACAATCATAACAAAATGTCCAACAAAAAACCATTGACAACCCATATAAGTTTTTCCCAACTAATTTCTTTGTGCTGCTACCGCCATTGTCCTAATCTTTTCTGCTTTTGCAACCATTCTTGCTTTTGCTTTTGCCTGGATACTTGCTTCTTGAGATGCCTTAGATGCTTGGGATCTCGTCTGCATTTAAGGGGCAGTGGGTCTACATTGTCTTTTTCTCTACATAATCACAAATAAGAAGAATATCAGTAGCAATAATATATGACACAATCAAAAGTTGAAAGAATGGGTTATACCTTTCTTCCTAGTTGAGAGGTGGATTGTTGAGAAGTTTCTGGCTGAGAGGTGGATTGTTCAAAAGGTACAAGCTGAGAAGATTATGCTTCCTTCTTCTTTTTATAAGTCCTTGAATTGTGACTAACTGCTTTATAATATGCACATGTAACATAAGAGTTGGTCTTTCTAAAACTACTAACATCTTCACCGGCTTCTCTCCTCCTTACTTTGTTAGGCCTACCTGCTTGTCTTCTATAAAGTGGAGGTTGGATGACAGGACCATCTCCAGTGATTTTTATGGTTTCCAAGCCAGGCATACCATGCAAAACCTCAGAATAGGAGAGCATAAAGTTTTGATGAGTAAAGTAAGAGGAAACATGATCCTCACGTTTACCTCTCTTAAAAAAGATTACTGCCGCTGCATGTTTACATGGAATTCAAGTTACTTCCCATGCACAGCATTCACAAATATTCTTCTTTAGGTCCACCACATGCCTACTGAAGCCATCATTAATTTCAAATTCCTCTGGACTACATGATAATACACTACATTTTCTGGATGCACCTTGAGCAATTTCCAATTTCTTCCTAAAAGTAGGTGTCATGTTATCCCTCAAATTGCAACCCTTTTGATACCTACTCTGTAGCCTACTTGTAAGGTTAATTCTGATCTCATCAACCAACATAAAAATAGGCTTGGATCTATAGGGCTAATCCATTGGTTAAAACACCCATACATGTTGTTTGTGACATGGTCCCTTTTGATCCTATGATCAAAAGCATGTCTTGCCCAAGAAGATACTGGATTTCTCATTAGCCATTCAAAGGCTTCCCTTTTAATACCATTTATCTCATCCATAGCAATGTTAAAACCTTCGGCATTGTAAGATTTACATGCAATCAAGAACTATCTTCTCAACAATAATCTAGGAAATTTTACTTTAAAGTTGCTGTATAAATGCCTACAGCATAGCCTTTGATTTGCATTTGGAAAAATATCAACAATGACTTCAGATAAACTCCACAACAATTTAGTAAGAAAACAATATCAGTGTCTATCCTCTTAGAACTACAAGTTAATCAAATTGAAATTACAACAATAGCTTACCTTTTGTTTGTCTGACATGAATGTCAGACTATCCTCATCAAAATCATTTGAGAGTGCATCAGATAGTGCAGTAAGAAACCAAGTCCAGCTGTCTTTGTTTCAATTTCAACCACACTAAAAGCAATAAGAAATAGACCATTATTGGCATCCATTGATAGGGCTGCCAATAGAATCATTTTGTAGTTCCCTTTAAGATGGCAGCCATCAATACCAATGAAGGGTCTATATCCCTTCAGAAATCCAAACTTACAGGCTGCAAAACAAACAAACAATCTTTTAAAAATGGGTCCCAATGTTGTTCCAAACCCATCTTCAAACTACAGCTTGAACAAACTCCCAGCTTGAACAAATGGGTCTGCACCGCAACAACAGTTGTGGAGGAAAAGTTTACAACAAAACAAATTGGGAAATTTTGCACATCTCAAACCAAACAACAAAAAAATATATTTTTTACACATACATTGTCATTTTCACCTACTTTACACAGAAACAAGTAGTGGAGGAAAACTTTACAACAAAAAAAAATTGGGCCTCGAGGAAAGCATAGAGGTAAAAAACACAGTAGGGTCATCAATAACAGGTACTGTGGAACCAGTATGGTATACCGGTCGGACTATACCGGTTGCGGGCACTCCCACCGGTATGTGCGACCGGTATGCTTATTTTCTACGGGAGACAGACTCCAGCGGGCCTTTCTCTTCGAATGGAAACTTGGAAAGTTTCCAACTGAGGGAAACCTTCCCATGAACGGCCTCCCTCTATTAATAGAGAAGGAGACACTCCATTGATCCTTCTCAAAACCCTAGCCGTCTGGAGGAGAGTAGAGAAGGAGCAAGGAGGTGGAAGCCGCCCAGGAAGGAGGAGCACGCCGCCAACCAACGACCACAGCCGGTAAGTGCTCCATACTTGTATTGCTATTTAGAGCACGGATCGGAGCCGCGAAGCGGCGCAGCGAATCCAAAACAGATCTGAATATGAACCTGTATCTCTTTTGGATTTGAATTGGCTTGATACGGCATTATAGTCGAAATCAGAAGGCCATTAAAATGCTTGGACCTTAGTATGAAATAGGAGAAACCCTAGAGACCTAACCGTTACCCGACGAGGAAGGGAGATCCGAGAACTCGCTCTCGGATCCAAACCGCGGGGTATACCGGTTGGACGCAAGGTCCAGCGGTATGGGCCTGCGGTATATACCACAGGCACATACCGGTCTCACTCAGTGAGATCTGAGTGAGACCGGTAAGTGCAACCGGTATATACCGGTTGCACATACCGGTTGCACAATACTGCAACCGGTACCTGCGACCGGTATGCCTTCCGAGCTTTGTTTGCTTGGTCAGGCGAGGTTCTGACCAACCATAACCTTAATAACTGGATTCTAACTTATGAATATGTTTATGTAGGACCTGTAGACAACGTGAGTGAACTCTCTGACGCAGAACGGGATTTTTATCACGCGTCAGGTAAGGAACAAGACCCCAAACCTAAATAACTAATTAACAGTAAGCCTTGTGATTTAATTTGTATCTGGATATGTTGTTTGATGTCTGTGCATCTCACATGCCATGTAGTTGTACTTTTATTACTGTATATTGATGCATTTCGTATGCTAGGATTGTTGGATGTTAGGCATGTGTATGTTTTAGTTAGTGTGTGGAATGTGAAGGGGAGTGGAATCCTCGATATTTCCACAGCTAACACCTTTTTCGTATCGCCCTTTACCTTAGCAGACTTGGTACGACTAGGGTATCAGGGGGAGGACGTGGGATTGTGGTTTTTCCGGCCCGCAAGACTCGAGCCCTATCTCTATGTCGTAGGGAGCCGTGCTAGGGTAAGGCCATTGGTACTGTAATGACATCTAGGACTGGTTAGAAACGGAACCCACTTGCAAGCCCTTGCTAGTAGGGGTTTAGGTACTAGTACGGTGTGGGGTATCAGGGGGAGGACGTGGGATTGTGGTTCTTCCTGCCCGCCAGACTCGAGTCCTATCTCCATACCGGAGTGAGTGATGTGGGGCAACAGCAGTAGTGTGGTAGGTGCCTGACTGTTGGGTGTGCTCACACTCTCGTGCATGGAGGTGCGGTGGCTGCCAAACCTTACCATAGCATATTTGCAAGTTATACCTCACTCAAATTGTAATGTTATTCCATGCATATTGTACTGTTGCATTGGTCTTGTACTTACTGAGCTATGTTGTAAGCTCACCCGGATATATCTTATTCTTTTTCAGATCTTGATGCAGGTTACTCAGTGGAAGACTTCATGTCTGCTCCTGCTTACAGCACGTTGGCGGCTTTGGAATCATAGACTGTAGAGGACGAGCATGATGCGTCATGCGAGTGCTCGTTCTGTGTATTCTCTCAGTGATGGGTTTATTGTGTTAACACTTTGTAATAATTATTATTTAAATTTTGGTGAATGATGGAATAATTGGAGTATTTGTTTTAATTAAAACATAGTACTCAGTTCATTTAATTATTTTTCGTAGCTATGTATTTAATCTCTGATTATGTTAGACTTCTTGGGAATGATTGGTTGACACGGTCTATTGAGATCCTGGTGTGAACCGTGGTTTAGAGCCGGTTCACTCACACTTCTGGTTCAGCCGGAATTGGGGTGTGACAACTTGGTATCAGAGTACAAGGCTCTGTCCAGCTAATCATTCTGCATCTAACTGTGTCCAATGAGCTGAGTTAGGGAAATTAAAACTTTAATAAGAACACACCATAAGCTTGTTTGATGCATGAGACTTAAGAAAGATGCATAATATAATAATAATGGGAGAACAATTATAGACACTGAAGAATTTAAAGGAAACCAATTAATCATTTCATAAAATTTCTTTAGTACAAGTGAACAACAGAGTACAGTCCATAAGTCGGACAGTTACTCTAGTAACAAAATAAAACACATGAAAATAAAATAAAAACTACATCTGCCTAAGGTGGTGTAGCGGGCCTGGATGGTACCGGGTCTGCAATATCATAGTCCCGCTCGTACACCTCTCTGAGCCAATGAACCTGGTCTTGTGTGACCCATAGGCTACGAGCTAAACGCCCCAACTCCTGACCCATCTCTCGCTGAGAATCCATGAGTCCTCTCTGGGTATCTAGGATGTCTCTCTGAGTATCAATGATGCCTCTCTGGGTATCTCTGATCTCCGTGAGCATGCTCATCACTGGGTCCGAAGGGAGATGGGATGGTCCAACAAATGGAGAAGGCCTAGATGGTCTAGCAACCGGAGAAGGCCTAGATGGTCCCAAGAAGCGGAGAAGGCCTAGAAGGTCTTGCAGGCGGAGAATCTTTGGGGTGCGGGGCTCTGGGATGTCTTCCATGTGTGCACCCTCATCAACTTCCATCTCGGCTGCCTCTGCTGCTGCTGTAGCTGCTGCTACTGTAAGGGCCGCATGGTTCCTAGGTAGGAGAGGACGAGCCTGTAACTCCTCGTCACTGAGCTCTAGATCTTCCATCTGCATCTTATAGATGGCCTCGGCATCTATATCAGAACTCATGGTGACCTCTACAGCCACCTCATCCTGCATATCCACACCCAGACGCTGTAGCAAAGTTGTGATCAACCTACCATATGGGAGATTGCCCGACACACCAGGCATGGCTGCAAAGATCATAATCCGCATAATCAAATAAGGCAAGCAAACCCGTTTCTGAGTATCCACACAGTAGGTGAGGTACTGAGTCAACTGGGATAACTCTCCATAGTGTCCACTCTGGGGAACAATGTCATGCTGAATGATCCGGCAGAAAAGGCGAGGCTGAGGACGTAGGTTGGAAGCCAGCATGACTCTACCAGGTAATAAGATCTGCGCGGCTATAGCTGTCCGCAAGTCCTTAGTGAGATATCCTTTGGCTCTGGGCAGACAATAAATGAGTTCCCCGTCGTCAGGAATCTCCAGAAGAGCCGCTAGTTCGGCCACGTTAAATGAAATCATCACCCCTTTCACATAGCTAGTGATGCGCAGCTCTCTGGCATGCTCCCAATCCTCTAAGTCACCTTCCACCTCCAGGTTGGTGAAGAATTATTTTACCAAGTTGGGACGAGTGGTCTCCCTATACTGGATAAGGGGTAACCAACCTACTATCCCAAAAGCCGACTCAACATCAAAGCGGTGAAGATGCTCCAAGTTAACAAAATGGCCTGCTTCGATACGCTTGGCCCGAAACCATGCAAGGCGTGAAGCGGCCGCCTCTGACCGGAAGTACCTCTCGTCATATAAGACTGGAGGGGGATGTGGCCTGTGCATACTAGGCATATACGATCGTTTCCCCGCTCCACGAGGTCCAGACATAGTGAATCTATTAAACAAAGAACCAGAGTTAGTTAGAGACAAATTCAGAAAAAAAAAATTTCAACAGTATAACGATAGAAAATCCTAACAACACACCTAATATGAATGGAATGATTTATGGGGATGATACAATGCTAGCATAGGTCAAACAATGTCATCAAAACAGAAAAATGGAGGCATATTAACAAATTTATCAAAAATCTCGAAAAAAAACCTAGAAACCTAGGTTAAAAGTCAAAAGTTTGGAGATTTTCTTTAAACCAATCGATAGAACTTCGAATTGGTTGAGGGGTTTTACACATTTGGACCCCTAAAACATTTCTCAAGCGAAGAAAGAAGTTTTCTATGGCTAAAAACTTTCAAATCAAGAAAAACCTAGGTTTTGGTATAAAAGAAGATGAGAAATTTCCTAAAAGAGAGAAGAGAAGTATGAGCATACCTGAGAGACGAGATTGGTACCCTAGGATGAAGTAGAAACAATCTTAGGAGCACCAGATGCACTGTAGAGACTCAGAGTCCCAGAGAGGAATCGCCACCGGAGTAAAATATAAAGATAGAAATGAAGAAATGAAACCAAAAATCATGATTTTAAAGGTTTTTAGGGATACCGGTCGCACGTCTGAGCTGGACAGTGCGACCGGTACCCCCTGCGGTATGGTGCGACCGGTACCTACCGCAGGGTATACCGGTTGCACATAATTATGGACTGTGCGACCGGTACTGCCTGCGGTATGGTGCGATCGGTACCTACCGCAGGGTATACCGGTTGCACATAATTATGGACTGTTCGACCGGTACTGCCTGCGGTATGGCCAGACCGGTATGAATGGTCAGCTATACCGGTCTCACTCCAGGAGAGACCGGTCCTGCCGCCGGAACCCTATGGGGTTTGGGAATACAAAATCATTTTGAGAAGTCGACTGAACTCGAATCCAGACCTCACGCCTGCATGATAAGACTAGAATAAAGGATTGTACATGTGAAAATTTCGAAAGATAAATGAAAATTTTGCTTATGACTCTTTCCCTGTTGATGAATACTTATGCTGCATATGTTGAGACTAAATAATGTTAGAATAATTTTCTAAATTGTTCTATATGTATTCAGATATCGTACAGGGAAAATAAATTGCTTCAATGGTGAGAGGAAATGGACGTAGAGTTCATCGCAGGCGCCATCACTCAAAGGCGCCTACCATGGATAGAAGTTCAGGTACAGAAAACTCGGAAGAAAATGAAGAGAGGGTGAGTGGGGAAGAACTCAACCCCTTAAATGACACTGAGGATCTGATGAAGGCAAATGAAGAATATCCGTCACAGGGGAAACCCTCTACTAGCTCTGAAACAATGATGGCGAATTTGGTCACTAATATGGAGGCTCAGCAGAAGAAGTGTTTCGAAGAAATGCTAAAAATGTTTAGGCCACCTGGGCCTGTATCGACACCTGCAAACATGCCATCCACAAATGCTGATATTGTTCAAGCGGCACCAGTGGGGGTTAGCACAGCTAATGAAGGACCACCACAACAGGATCAACCCAACACGGGTACCCCACCCGATTATAGGGGCGCCAATCCCCGACCAAGATCGGGGAGGATATCGGGGGTCCGTATCAGGGTGCATACTATGGTGGATATCAGGGAGGAAATCAGAGTGGCTACCCATATCATCCACAATGGTATGGACAGGCACCATATGGGCAGGTTCCTTATGCTCAGAGTAGCCTTTCCAGGGTAGTGGATGGATTCTTGAAAGCTCAAACCACCAACCTTTACAGGGTAGTCAGGGAAAACACTGTGGCCAGCACAGTGGATAGCTGAAATGGAGAAAAACTTTTGGCTACTGGAGTTTCAGGATGGGGACAAAGTATTATATGCCACCCACATGCTGAAGGAAGAGGCCAATGGGTGGTGGAATTCTACTAGATTGTATCTGGAAACAAAACACCAGATCATCACTTGGCCCATATTCAAGGAAGCCTTCTTTGACAAGTACTTTCCCAGGAGTTTTCGTGATCAGATGGAGAGGGAATACCTTAACCTGCAGCAGTCATAGATGACCGTAGAAGCCTACCAGCAGAGGTATGAGGAGTTATTCTTCTTTGCTCCAACCAGTATGCAGGAGGAAGAAACAAAGACTCGTCGTTTCACTATGGGTCTTCGGGGTGCTATCAGAGAACATGTGTTGGGTCGAGGGTTGAACATTTATAATGAAGCTGTACAGGTGGCTCGAGTCATTGAGTCAAGTCAGAGAGAAAGTTTCATAGCACAAAGTAGGGTTTGAAGAGGCCTAATCCTGAGATCCAAGGCGGAAGAAACAACAAGCCATACCGTCCGTTCAGGACACCAACAAGCACGGTGCCTCCCGGACCGGCTCTTGCAATGCCACCATAGGCAACGGGGCCGAACCCTAATGTAAAGTGCTACAATTGCCAGCGGGTGGGGCATTATGCGGGGAACATGTCCACAACCAAAGGGGAGCAACAGCAAGGCAAGGTGTATCGTTGTTACCCACGAAAGAGGCAGCCGCATCACGGATGTGGTTACGGGTATGATTTTATACTTGTTCCTTAACTGTTACATTAATTGTTTGTGCATTTGAAACTAAGAGAGAATTCCAACAAAAACCTCAGGTATAGTAAATATAGCAGGGGTACCCGCAAGAGTCCTATTTGACTCCGGGGCCACCCATTCTTTTGTATCCGTGTCATTCGGAAAAGGACTAGATCAACCCATCAAGACTCTACAACCAAGTCTGTTAGTTCGGTCTCCCATGGGAATGGAGGTGGTATTAGAAGAATATTATGGTCCTTATCCAGTGCATATTGAAGGGCGAGAGTTGGAAGCCAATCTAGTCCAGGTCGGAGATGTCGATTTTGATGTTATTACGGGAATGGACTGGTTATCTAAACATTCGGCAACCCCTGTTATGTGCCGAGAAGAAGTTGATGTTCAAAGGCAGGTGAAGGGGCTGAGTTCAACTTTAAAGGGGCTAAGTTGCCTAGGAAGAGAAAGCTCATACTCTCGGCCTTAAAAGCAAAGAAATGCTTAGAGAAAGGGGGAGTAGGATACCTCGTATCGGTGGTGGATGTGACCGGTGACTTGCCAAAAATAGAGGACATCAAAGTAGTACGGGAATTTCCTGATGTATTTCCGGAGACCTACCCGGGTTGCCACGCAGGCACGGGCTGCGGGTTTGTGATAGACCTCCTACCAAGGGTGGCGCACGTGTCTAAAGCACCGCACAGGATGGCTCCTACCGAGTTGAAAGAATTAAAAACTCAGCTGCAAGGCCGCTAGACAAAGGGATTTATAAGGCCTAGTATCTCACCTTGGGGGGCACCTGTGCTCTTTGTCAAGAAAAAGAATGGTAGCGTACGTCTCTGTATGGACTATCGAGAATTGAACAAGCTCACTATCAAGAACAGGTACCCACTACCAAGGATAGATGATTTGTTTGATCAATTACAAGGTTCGAGTGTATTCTCGAAGATTGATCTGAGGTCAGGGTATCATCAACTCAAGATTAAGGAAGCAGACATTCCCAAGACAGCTTTCAGGACGCGTTATGGACACTATGAGTTCCTTGTGATGTCCTTTGGGTTGACTAATGCACATGCATCATTCATGGAGCTAATGAATCGAGTATTCTATGACATGTTAGATACATCGGTTATCGTATTCATCGACGATATTTTAGTGTACTCCAAGGACCAGGAGACACATGAAATGCATCTAAGAGCAGCATTGCAAAGACTGAGGAGAGAGAAGCTTTATGCAAAATTCAAGAAATGTGAGATCTGGTTAAATGAAATGGCCTTTCTTGGTCACGTGGTGTCTGCTGAAGGAATCAAGGTCGATCCCAGTAAAATTTCTGCCATAGTTAGGATGGGAGGCGCCGAAGACAGTTGCTGAGATTCATAGTTTCCTGGGCTTAGCTGGATACTATAGAAGGTTTGTGGAGAACTATTCCAAGATTTCTGTTCCACTCACCAGGTTGACCAAAAAGGGGGAGAAATTCATATGGACCGAAGAATGTGAGAAATGTTTCCAAACGTTGAAGGCAAGACTAGTATCAGCACCTATATTGACTATTCCAGCTCCAGACCATCCATTCACACTATATACTGATGCATCAGGTTTGGGACTGGGTTGTGTGTTGATGCATGGAGAACATGTGATAGCCCATGCCTCAAGACAGCTGAAAGAGCATGAGAAGAACTACCTTACACATGACCTAGAATTGGCAGCGGTCATTCATGCTATCAAGACTTGGAGGCATTATCTGTATGGTAAGAAATTCCAGATTATGTCCGATCACAAAAGCCTGACCTATCTTTTTCACCAAGAAAGACCTGAACATGAGGCAGAGGAGGTGGTTAGAATTACTCAAGGACTACGACTGTGACATTTAGTATCACCCTAGTAAAGCTAACATTGTAGCTGATGCGTTGAGCAGGAAATGGGCATCGAACCCTGAAGCAGGACCAAGTACAAATGCAGCATTATGTGCTGCTATTTCTGGCTCATCAGAGGATGAAGAACAGCTCTTAATAAAGTCAGCAGATGATCCTATTGAGCAAGGGTTGATACACCAGTTTACCCTTATGTTTGCAGCATTGAAAATTTTGCCAGACTTGAAGGAAGAAATAAAGGTAGCAGTCCTACAGGACCCATACCTCAGAACGGTTCAAGAAGATTTGGAAAAGGGACGAGCCAACCCTGATTTCACCTTGGATGAAGACAAGGTACTCAGATATCATGGGCGTTTATGTGTACCTGAGAATGAAGATCTGGAAATTAGAAACCGAATCATGTTGGAAGCTCACGCTACCCCATATTCAGTACATCCTGGGAGCACCAAGATGTACCATGACCTAAAGAGATTATACTGGTGGAGGTGTATGAAAGCAAATGTGGCCCGATATGTGTTCCAATGTTTAAACTGCCAGCAAGTCAAAGTAGAAAGACAGAGGCCTGCAGGATTATTGCAACCGTTACCTGAGCCGGCATGGAAATGGGATTGTATTACCATGGATTTTGTCACTGGTCTACCTATGACTCCAAGATCAGTGAATGTTGTTTGGGTAATTGTAGATCGCCTCACCAAGACTGCCAGATTTATTCCAGTCAGACCGCAATATACCATGGACAAGTTGGTAAGATTGTATGTGGACAATATAGTCAGACTGCATGGTGTTCCAGAAAGCATAGTATCAGATAGAGATCCACGCTTCACATCGAAGTTCTGGGAGGGACTACAGAAGGCAATGGGGACGAAACTAAAGTTCAGTACAGCCTTCCACCCTCAAACGGATGGTCAGTCAGAGAGGACCATCCAGATCCTTGAAGATATGCTTCGCGCATGTGCTATCGACTTTAAGGGGGCTTGGGATGAGAAGCTTTCCCTCATTGAGTTTGCCTACAACAACAGCTACCAGTCTACGTTCCAGATGGCCCCATATGAGGCCTTGTATGGCAAGAAATGCCGAACACCATTATTATGGGACGAAGTTGGAGAAAGAAGGATCGTCGGACCAGAATTTGTAGAAGAAACCTGCAAGGCAGTTGATCAAATCAAGATGAGTAAAGACAGCTCAGGTGCGTCAAAAACACTATGCTGACAATAGGCGCCGAGACCTGGAGTTCATGATTGGAGATAAAGTTTTCCTGAAGGTGTCACCAGTAAGAGGACTGAAGCGGTTCGGCAGAAAAGGAAAACTATGTCCTAGATATGTGGGACCATATGAAATTCTATCCCGATGCGGCAAAGTGGCCTATCAACTTGCATTGCCACCAGCGATGTCTAGCGTCCATAACGTCTTTCACGTGTCCTTACTAAAGAAGTACGTGAGAGACCATTCACACATTCTTGTTGCAGACCCCCCAGATTTGACAGAAGACTTAACCTTCGAGGTGGTGCCAAACCAGCTCATTAGTAAAAAGGTACAATAGCTTCGAAGGCGAGCTATCCACTATGTCAAGGTAGTTTGGAAAAGTCAGAATGTAGAAGAAATTATTTGGGAGGAGGAGGATGCCATGCGACAAGAATACCCCCATCTCTTCGACTCTGAAGGTACGTACAATTTCGGGGACAAAATTTCTATTAAGGGAGGGGGAATTGTGAAACCTACATGCAAATTTTGGGGACGAAATTTCTTTTAAGGGTGGTAGAGTTGTAAGAACCGTACTTTGAAAACCCGGTCTAATCCATGGTTATATATGATGACAGGTCTCCCAATCATAACCGGACCAGAAGGCGAAGCCGGGTGACGAGCCACTCAAATTTCAGGTAAGTGAACTGTGAAAAAATGCCTAAGTCTCATACCGGTTTGACTATACCGGTTGCGGTCAGTGCAACCGGTATGTGCAACCGGTATGGTATATCGGTCGGACTATACAGGTTGCGGGCACTCCAACCGGTATGTGCGACCGGTATGCTTATTTTCTGCGAGAGACGGACTCCAGCGGGCCTTTCTCTCTGAATGGAAACTTGGAAAGTTTCCAACTAAGGGAAACCTTCCCATGAACGGCCTCCCTCTATTAATAGAGAAGGAGATACTCCATTGATCATTCTCAAAACCCTAGCCATCTGGAGGAGAGTTGAGAAGGAGCTAGGAGGTGGAAGCCGCCCAGGAAGGAGGAGCACGCCGCCAACCGACGACCACAGCCGGTAAGTGCTCCGTACTTGTATTGCTATTTAGAGGACGGATCGAAGCCGCGAAGCAGCGCACCGAATCCAAAACAGATCTGAATATGAACCTGTATCTCTTTTGGATTTGAATTGGCTTGATACGGCATTATAGTCGAAATCAGAAGGCCATTAAAATGCTTGGACCTTAGTATGGAATAGGAGAAACCCTAGAGACCTAACCGTTAGCCGACGAGGAAGGGAGATCCGAGAACTCGCTCTCGGATCCAAACCGTGGGGTATACCGGTTGGACGCAAGGTCCAGTGGTATGGGCCTGCAGTATATACCACAGGCACATACCGGTCTCACTCAGTGAGATCTGAGTGAGACCGGTAAGTGCAACCGGTATATACCGTTTGCACATACCGGTTGCACAATACTGCAATCGGTACCTGCGACCGGTATGCCTTCCAACCTTTTTTTGCTTGGTCAGGCGAGGTTCTGATCAACCATAACCTTAATAACTGGATTCTAACTTATGAATATGCTTATGTAGGACCTGTTGACAACGTGAGTGAACTCTCGGCCGCGGACAGGATTTTAGTAAGCCTTGTGATTTAATTTGTATCTGGATATGTTGTTTGATGTTTGTGCATCTCACATGCCATGTAGTTGTTCTTTTATTATTGTATATTCATGCATTTCATATGCTAGGATTGTTGGATGTTAGGCATGTGTATGTTTTAGTTAGTGTGTGGAATGTGAAGGGGAGTGGAATCTTGGATATATCCACAGCTAACACCTTTTTCGTATCGCCCTTTACCTTAGCAGACTTGGTACGACTAGGGTATCAGGGGGAGGACGTGGGATTGTGATTTTTCCTGCCCGCAAGACTTGAGCCCTATCTCTATGTCGTAGGGAGCCGTGCTGGGGTAATGCCATTGGTATTGTAATGACATCTAGGACTGGTTAGAAACGGATCCCACTTGCAAGCCCTTGCTAGTAGGTGTTTAGGGGCTTGGTACGGTGTGGGGTATCGGGGGGGGGCGTTGTTGGGTGTGCTCACACTCTCGTGCATGGAGGTGCGGTGGCCGCCAAACCTTACCATAGCATACTTGCAAGTTATACCTGACTCAAATTGTAATGTTATTCCATGCATATTTTACTATTGCATTGGTCTTGTACTTACTGAGCTATATTGTAAGCTCACCCGGATATATCCTACTCTTTTTCAGATCTTGATGCAAGTTTCTCAGTGGAAGACTTCATGTCTGCTCCTGCTTACAGCACGTTGGCGGCTTTGGAATCCACAGACTGTAGAGGACGAGCATGATGCGTCATGCGAGTGCTCGTTTACGTGTATTCTCTCGGTGATGGGTTTATTTTGTTAACACTTTGTAATAATTATTATTTAAATTTTGGTGAATGATGGAATAATTGGAGTATTTATTTTTAATTAAAACATAGTACTCGAGTTCATTTAATTATTTTCCCTTTGCTATGTATTTAATCTCCGATTATGTTAGGTCGCTTGGGAATGATTGGTTGACACGGTCTATTGAGATCTGGTGTGAACCGTGGTTTAGAGCCGGTTCACTCACACGGAAGAGGGACAATATATCAAACTCGGAATTGGGGTGTGAAGTTATTGAGGAAATTAGAGAGGAAAACGTAGTCTAGGTTATAGAAAATTCTCCATATTATAAAAAAACTGAACTAACCCTTATGATGAAGGGACAACACCTATTTTGAACACCTTGTGCTACACACTATATTAACTTAATGTTTAAAGACATTGGGGAGTTGTCGAAGGTGTCTAAGTTGGTTGGTGAAGCAAGAAAAGTGACAAATTTTATTTGCAACCACAGTTGGGTGTTGGCTTTGATGAGGAAGCACACAAAAGGGGACTTGATAAGGCCTGGAGCAACAAGATTTGCCAGCAACTACATTGCCTTGGACAGCCTTGTCATTTGAAAGGCAAGTTTACTCCAAATGATAAGTAGTGCAGAATGGTTGTCAAGTACTTATCATGCAATAGAGAGCGAGGTGACAAACATCCTTATGTCAACAAAATTTTGGAAGAAGATTGAACAATTAAACAATATTATGAGGCCTCCCTTTGTTCTTCTTAGGTTGGTCGATGGTGATAAGGAGTAAACATTAGAAGTTGGTCAATGCAATAGCAGTGATAAGGCAAAAGATAAATGAATGGAAGTATGAAACCCACCAGAGAAGAAAAAATATTTGAAAATTATAGAGAACCGATGGGAATGAATGTTGCTGCAAGACATTCATATGGTAGGTACTTTGGTTTCACTTGGAATCTTAGACTATTGCTTTTTATTTTTATCGGTTCAATGCAATAGCGGTGATAAAGCAAAAGACAAATGAATGGAAGTATGGAACCCACCAGAGAAGAAAAAATATTTGAAGATTATAGAGAACCGATGGGAAGGAATGTTGCTACAATACATTCATATGGTAGGTACTTTGGTTTCCCTTAGAGTCTTAGACTATTGATTTTTATTTTTATCGGTTCAGATTTGAATTATAAATTTCTAATGTACTTATATTCTTACTATGTGTAGCACATTACTTAAACCCGGATGCACAATATACAACATCTAGATTCGGATATGACTTGACTTATTTAGAAGCTCTTAGAAAAGTTATCAATAGAAAGGAGCCAGATACAACAAATACTATGTGTGCCACAGAACAAGTAACAAAACACTCTTGTTTTCATATATGTTACTTACACAAACCCTTAATGATTGGCTAAACTTTTATTTAACTGTTGTAGATTAAAATTTTCTGTGAAAGTACACAAGGGTTTGCTCATCGGGTTGCTAAAGCCGCAAGATACACAATGGCTCCTAGTAAGTTAGAGAACGTAACATTTTTTTTTATAGCTGATTGATGGCTTAATTAATTGGTGGCTGATTATACACATTGTTATTTGTACAGCTAATTGGTGGCTTAACTATGGAGCAAGTGATCCACAGTTGAGGAGAATTGCAATGCGGATATTGTCGCAAACGACCTCCTTAAGTGGTTATAAAAGGAACTGAAGCACTTTCGGCCTTATACATTCTAAACCACGGAATCGCCTCAACCATCAAAAACTTCAAAAGTTGGTTTATGCGCACAACATGAGATTGAAGAAAAAATTTCTGGAGTTGGAGCAGCACAATGAGATGTAAACCCCATTGACATCAACCACATGCTTGATGATGAGGATCCAGTTAGAGCATGAATAGAGGACATAGATAAAACATCGATGATGGATGAGATTGTTGAGGATCGACAAACTACCACAGCTGATCCTTCAGTGGAGGGCATCATTCGTCAACTAAATGATGATGACAAAACAAAAACATCATCACAAACACAAGCTGAAGTCCAAAGTGAGTAGTTTTGGATCCTCTGGTGGTGATGTTAGGAAGATGATGTCAGGTGCTCAATACGGAGGCACTATTGCTGAGAAGAGTGATGATGATGGTGCTGGTGCTGGTGCTGGTGCTGGTGCTGGTGCTGGTGCTGGTGCTGGTGCTGGCAAACGTATGATCCAGTGTAGTTTACAGGGGAAGTGGGATATACTCATGCAATTCAAGATGATGATCATGGTGGTCTCCTACAACCAAGGAGTTACAGCCAAAAAGGGAAAGGTAAGCAGCAAGCCCATGTTGATGAAAGTGATATGATTACATTTGAGATGGAATCCATGAGCATGAGTTCAGAACCAAGTAATGGAGGAAGATTGATGCATTATGGAGTAAATCTTGATCAGAACTTCGGCTCTAGGAGTACATCATTTGGAAGTTAAAGGAGAAGTCAACCTGATACATCATGGCTCCCAACAACGAGAATGTCGAATCCAGATGAGTATTCACGTTTCTATCATGAATGGCTTAACCACTATTGTCATTATATGGATTGGGGTGCCTATTGTACGTGTGTAAAAAAAAACATCTACCAAATCTTATTGGTTGCACCTCTTCCTGAGACATATAACTCAAGAGTACAAACCAGCCCGTAACTCGACATGGTATTAACGGAGTAAACTACATGTAAGAAACTTTTTCCTTCTTAATGTTGCTAATTATAGTGTTTTTATGCTTTAAAATTATGTTTTGTATGTTCCCCTCCCCCCCCCCTCCCCCCTCCCCCCCCCCTCGGCCATATCCATTATGTAAGAAACATTTTCCTTCTTAATATTGCTAATTATGGTGTTTTTATGCTTAAAAATTGTGTTTTGTATGTTCCTTAATCATTTCTGTGCATACCTTGCCCCGTATCCATGCGTATCCATGTGTATCCACGATACTATACGTCTCTTAAAATCAGTTGACTGGTACGATACCGATACATGATTCTTTAATCCTTGACAGGTGTTAATGCATCATTTCTTCTAACAAACACCACTTCAACTGTACCACTTGAATAGCCATTTCTGTCATAGTGGATTGCGTACCACTTCAGCTGTCCGATCTCAGAGAAAAGTTCCTTTACATCTTCATTGCTAACACCATAGTCCAAGTTTGAGACATATAACTCTGTTCCTGATTCAATTCCAGATATCCCTACAGCCATCAAGCTATCTACAAAGAAATCATGTTGCCATCTAAAATCCTTGGTTCTATTGAAAGACTTGGCAATTGTGTAAGACGATGGTCGTGGATTCACCCTTAGAGCCCCTCTACAATTTCCTCCCGTTCTTCCACGACCAAAACTCCCTCCTTGGCCTTGGCCTCGGCGGCCCGGCCTCGGCGGCCCTGCCTCGTCCTCTCCCTCTCTCGCTTCTACTGCTCTTTATCAGATCATCAAGCGACATATCCAAGGATGTCGTCATTGGGCTCTCTAAATCCTACTGGAGAAGATAAAGGAAAAGAAAGGGGGAAAAAAACACCTATTAAAGGGCAGCAAACCTTGCTAATAACCAGAAAACAATGAAAGGGGCTGAAACAAAACTCCAACCCAAACCACAGTGTAGTGATTCTCTCGATCCAAGGAGACGAAGATGAGAAAACGACCAGAACTAGAAGTCCAACAGTGCTCCACACAGATTCGTTACCAGCGAAAGACAAAGCAGGGAACTTCGAGAGCGTTTGAGGGATGGAGCCGTTGAGATTGAAACTAGAAACATTGAAATTCACCAAACCTGAGGGATTAATGTCAGGGCTGCAATCATCGCGATCCAAGTTATTAATGTTGAAGGGTATCTCGTCGATGAACTGAAAAACTGAGAAACAAAGCTCACTCGGCTGGACCTCTCGTTCAATTGAGAAACGCGAGCTTATGGTCCTTAGCTTCTAGTCCTTCTAGCTCACTTTTGATCCACTTCTTTGTTGAAAGAAGAAGTGGATGAGCTCACACGGTTGAATGAATCGATTTTAATCGTCGTCGATGTTGGAGAAGAAAATTGGAAAGATGTGGATGAGTAAGGGTACTATTGTCTTAAAAAATTTCGTAATTTCTCTCGTCAGTTTTTAATGCCTACAACCTAACGGTGTGGACTCTAATATTATAAAACATTGTTTCAGGGGGGTCCGTGTAACTTTTATCAAGAGAGGGTAGTGCATTAATTGAATCATAATCCTACACAGAGAGCCATATGTAATGAGATGGATCAATCCCTAAGCATATCAATAACACCTATGTGGGTTGCCCAGGAATCAAGGCCTCATTAAATAATTTTCATAGTTCAGTTGGAATGTAGATAGAGACAATATAGGTAAGAGGATCAGACTATCAAAGATGTATTTTTTTTTATGGGCTTACCAAAAAAATTGCTGATACCACCCATTCCAAGGAATTAAAACAATCAACCTAGAGAGCCTCGATTCTCTTATGAGCTCCAACATATATCTGAAAAAAAGGACCACGGCAAACACAGGATTTGGAGCGTGCGATACAATACAAAATTATCCGGATCGGCCAAATGACCAATTCATGTATAAAAACCTGCAACTGCCATCTCAAACGTAGGGCCTATGAATCTTTGAAGCTAGAACGATCAACCAAGGATGTTGCTCTAGATCTTATATTCTTCCGATGTCAGGTACTTGTGTTGGTTTCAATAGAAACGTTAGTTTAATGACCAACAGCCATAATGCTAAAAGACAAGAGAGGTCTTGGTTGGTGCTATGGGTTAATCGTTGGTGTCCTTAAACAGAAGTGAATTGGGAAGGAAAATGCACAGAACCAAACAAGCAGGTCATGGGTTGAAGTAAGCACTGCAATTAAGGACAACGAGCTACAACTAGCTATAACATCCAATCACAATAGGAACAAGAGGGCAAATGATAAGGGGAACTTAAGGATTGCCATAGTTGACAAGGCGACAAGGCAACAAGGGGACCCTAAGCGTTGGAGGCTCTCATAGGCGCCTAGGTGCCCGCCTAGGCGTTGTCTAGGCGACCAAGGCATTCCTGATTTTTTTTTTCCCTAAAATATCAATGCTATATTTATGTTTATATATTATATGCAATAATGCAATATGCTAAATTAAAAATCAACATTTAAGGCATAACCCAATATAAAAAAATAAACAAATAATGATTAAAGTATAGAATGTAAGAACTAAAAAAACATATTTATAATAAATAAATAAATAACACAAAGCAATAAACTAAGAAAATAATCACATATAAAATAAAAAACAAGAATGCAAGTCTATAATACACGTAAAGAACTAAAGATGAAAATTACTCAACAAAAATTATATTGTACGCTTTGAAACACCTCGACTGTCGGGGAAAAAAAAAATTTTGACAGCGGCATCCCAATCTCAAACTGATTTTTAGTATAAGGGTAAAAAAACTATTTTCATCATTTCTGTTAGGGAACTTAACAACGCGTGGCCGATAATGGGGGATAGTTGCATTGTAGAAACCTTAAGGGAGGTCGTGAAATTTTCCATTTAATTAAAGATTTTATATATATATACATGCAACAAGGCAACCACCCAGGCCTTCAGGGCGTCCAAGGCGCCTAAGGCGACGCCTAGGTGATGCCCAGAAGACCTAGGCAGTCGCCTTTTGAACATCCACAAGGCGCCTAGCCACCTAACCCACAAATTACCACCCGGGCGCCTTGACAACTATGAGGATTACAGTAAGATATTGAAAATAAAAGGTGACCCCAAAATAAAGAAACATAAAAAAATAATAGAATAAAGCTAACACTCAAACCTACCCGAAACCAACTCTAAACAATTAACAAAATAGAACAGAACCTAACACTCTGATTGAATTCTGTTGAACACTCTATCCGACTGCATTTAAAAGAAGAAGGAAAAAAAAGGGAAGCCCGAAGGAGAAAGAGAAACAAACGAAACAAGAACAAAAAAACAAAAAAAAAAAGAAACCCAACCCCCTTTCTATAGCTGAAACCAAACCCTGTAAAAAATACAGAATCCTGCTCAACCAACATTTCTATAAAAAAACTCTTTTCCAATCGAACCCAACTCTGTAGACAAGCAAAGAAGAAAAAAAGTAGGAACAAAAACCCCTCCCATAACCGAAACCCAATGAGCAAAACCAAAGAGAATAAAGGTTATTAAAAAAAAAAAATCCTAAAACCACCTCTACCACATTAATCCTAAACTAACTCCTTTGCTCTGTAGAAATTTCAAACCTTCAAACATGATCAAGTTGTTGAAATGAACAGAGAAGAGTAACCGAAACCTAAAAATACTAAAAAAGCAAACAATAATACATAAACTACCCGAATCCGTTCTACAAGAAAGAAACAAAGAAGAAAGAGAAACCCATGTCCTCTGTCCTAAACTAACCGGAAAGTAAATGTGGATAATGAAAATTATGAGAATAGAACCAAATAGAATTTAGCATAGAATTTAGCCATAACCAGGCCTCCATGAAAACAAAACCAATCACTATCCTCCATGGCTGAAATAAGATTCTCATTCACTAAAACCAAGGTCTGTAGAGGACCAACCTTCGGTCTTAGGCTAATACAGACCTTCATAAAACTAGGAACTAGAAACGAGAAGAAAAGAAAACAGCAACCCTCGATCAATCCCAACCAACACCCTATTAAAAAGTGACTCAGTACCAAAGATAAATAAAATAAAAAGAAGAACAAACCGAACCCCTTAACCAAGGTCAACTGGGAACAAGAATAAGTAAGAAAAATCAAACCAAACTTAAACAATACCAGGAGAGGAGAAGAAAAGGAAAATTAGAAATCGCATATCTTAGAGAAAGTCTAATACGCAAACATAGAATAGAATAGGAGAGGGAAACAAGACTTACCCGACCGATAGTTTTCTTCTCTCCCTTTCCCACTTACGACTACGGTCAACTTCTCTCACCTTCATTGTTCCTGATCACAGCTCTTTCCTTCTTTCTCCTCAGCCGCGGCTTCTTCCTCTCGCTTCTCTCTATTTTTCTCTAGAATTATCTCCACCCGCAGTCAGTCGAAACCCTAGTTTCACTTTCTCACTTTATTTGCCTCAACGATAGAGAGGATCAAAGAGACAGAGGAAGCAATATAAACATAAGGTTATATACCTATATGTGTCATAACACTATAAAAGCTAAGGTTATATGCGTCTTAATAATCTGCTCCATTATAAAGGTATCCGAATTCACATTCCCCTAAACGGATGCAGATTCGAATCAGATCTGGAATTTCGGCTATCCATTTACATCCTTAGTTGTATATGTATGGATTGTGGATATATTTAGGGATTTTTTTTCCCCATATTTTTGTAACAATTTTTTTTTAATGATTTAATATTTTATGATGGTTTTATTATTCTATCACTACAACAATGTAAAATTTCTTATACGAAAATTATAAAAGCCCGTCGTAAATAGTTATTACAAAGGAAATCATCTGTCATTTTAAGGTTTTATGACAGTCGGCATTTACTGTTTACAGTCATTATATAGTAGGTCCAATAAACCTATATCCAACGGCTAGATACCATCATTTATGGTTTTATTAATTATGGATATTATAGTCCATCATATATATATTTTTCCAGACGGCAAAATATTTCCATCGTAAGTATTTACGATGCTAATAAATATTATTTACGATGCTAGTAAATATGAAGGATGTGCTAATCAAAGTAAATAACTATTTACGAAGGCATTAAGCCATTACTACAGAAATATTCCATCATAAAAAATCCAAACTTTTGTAGGGGGTACATCTATAACAACCAAATTTCAATATTATAGGGCACATTGTGCATTACAGAGTTTCAAAAATCTAACAATTTAAAAAACATGACATTATAAAAAATGAATGTGCATCATGACAAACTAAGGGAGGGAAAGAGATCTGTAGAGAGAAGAAATTCAACGTACATGTTTCTTCTTTAAATCTCAAGTAAGAAAGGAGAAGCTCTATATCTAATTTTGCTAACATGCATGTTTTTCTATGATTTAGTTGCTAGTTTTTTATGACATTTACTGCTTATTTTTTATCAAATTATTTTCCCTTTTAGCCTATAAACAATGTTTTAGAAGAGTTTTTCCTTTTGAGTTACAAATGCAAAACTATTTTCTACTTTAGGGTGGGGTAGAATAACATATCCATGTTCTTGTTTTCCTTTTGAGTTACAACATGCAAAACTATTTTCTACTTTAGGGTGGGGTAGAATAACATATCCATGTTCACACACACACAAAAGTGAGAGAGTGAGAGAGAGTGAGAGAGTGAGAGAGTGAGAGAGTGAGAGAATGAGAGAGTGAGTGAGTGAGTGAGAGAGAACATATAACTTCTAATTGGAAAACCATCAGTCACGTGGATAAGGAACAAACCTTTTTATCCTCTGGTAAATCATTGATCCGATTTTGCATACATCCTCCATAGTGTTGATTAACTGAGATGGAGAGATCGTTATCACTTCAATGTGTAACAATATTTAAATAGATTAGGCAAGGATTTAAGACACTACATTCATGCATGACACTGGTTACCAATTAGATTGAGCAAGGAATTACATGTTAAATGAGAACAACCAATACCATGAAATTATAATGCAAGAGCGGTGATTATTCTATCGGAAACTCCAAAGCAGCAATAAATACAATGCATCCACTAATAGAATGGTTTGACCCCAAAGCTATTTAGCTATAAACCATCTACAATAATTACAGAGTAACTCATTTTAGGATAAGATCTGAATCTTCCATCACATAGTGTTGTTGCTATCGCTTCCACCATTCTAACAAGGATACCAACACAAAAATTGTTGTTTTCGATTCAGTAGGCATGTTAATTTGCCTTCTCCATTTGCTTCCAATATAATGGTGGAAAAAAAATTCCTGTAAAATAGGAATGTTCATTGTTTGTTTTAACATAAGATAAAATTTCTAATCAGAGGATCACATGCTCAATTCCAGACAAATTTAGAAGATTCAGAAGAACAAGCTTCAGGCAGCTGAAAAGAGTCATGAAGTCATCATCATCGGATGGCTCTAGAAAGCATGCTATTCAGCCAAGTGTATGAAAGTTCAATTAACCACCTTAGATTTTTGCCAACATGGTTCCAAACAAAGGGTTGTCCATCCTGGATTGATGAATCCAACACTCAAAACACATGCACTAGCTCAGCTATACCAAAACCTTTTTTTTGTACAACCATCCATCATGTAGAAGTTTCTTCATCTATTCATATATTTCTTTCCACTACTACATCTTGAAACCCAATCTGATATGAAGCAGATTTAATTTCTCCTAGGAAAAATTGATTAATGTGTGATCCACTAGGGGAAGCCTCACCGTACAGCTCCAACATCTACCTTATGAGAGGTAAGGAAGGGTTCGAATTTTATGCAAAAGATGGGACCAGGGTGCTATGCTAAAGCATAAAGGCATATCTGAAAGTGTGATCTAATATCCCCCTTACACAGAAACTCCATTGCATAGGAAAAAGCATCATACACAACAAGATATCCCTCTTTCTATAGAATAAAAAGCACAATAACCTCTCTGTAGCATTTTCATGTTCCCCAAATTATATCAGATTGTTAGAAAGGCAATAGGAACGAGCAACCGAACCAGAATTACTCTAAGAAAAATAAGGAAAACAGATTCAAAGAATCAAGAAGAGATTCGGCCCCTGAATCCTCCATTCTAACTGTAGCTTTCCTGACTGGGAAACAGCAAGAAGAATCTTGGTATTTACTCTGATTAAATCCATTTTTTACAAGAAAAATGAGAGAGAGGAATGTGAGATCCATGCCCTCAATATGACACGCTGACCGAAGATAGGAGTATCATATTTTTTACAAGAAAAATTGATTAAATCCTAACTAACACATGCTTAATACTACCTAAACAGAAGAAGAGACCAATTTGGAAGAGAAAATACTGATATATCTCATCCCACCTTATACCCTATACTGAACCCAAATTTACTAAAAAAAAACCAAAATACGAAACCAACAGAAGAACAGAATCAGATCTGCCAATCGAGGACGGGTCCTTAGAAAGGAACATGGGATTACAAAAAGTAAAAGTAGAAACAAAAAATGGAACACAAAATTTTCAAAGCACGAATTAAGGAATTTGGAACTGAGTAAAGGGGAAAAGAAAAACGAGTGCAATCGAATAATATCAGAGGGAGAAAAGGAAAACAAAGCTATCGGAGAAAGAAAATCAACATCGAGCCAACAAAACCACAAAGAAGAAGCATTGAACAATATGATCAGAGGAGCAAATCAAGCATTGAACAATACCAAAGAAATAGCATTAAACATTGAACACTAAATATTGCACAATATGGTTAGAGAAGTAGCCTTTAACAAAATATCTGAGAAGCAAATCGCAGCACGAATATGGGAATCAGAAGAGGGGAGGGGTGACTTACCTGTGACTGGTATTTCCTTCCTCTTCTTCTTACTCCTCTTTCCGATTTGGTGCAGCAGCCGCAAGTCACTTTCCTTTTCCTTTTGCTGTTGCTGGGCTCTTCTTCTCACTTCTCTCCGGCAACAATGGTGGCTTCACTTCTTCCTTCTTCTTCGATCACAGCAGCAGCCACAATTCCTCCTTCTCCCTCACTTCTACTTCTCACTCTATTTTCTAGCCGTAGCAGTCTTCTCACTCCCACACGACCGACTCTCTCTTCTCCCTATTTCCTTTCCCAGCCCAATGTCTTACCTAGTCTTCAGCCGACCCTTTTTGTCGAATGCCTCTCACTGGCAGCCGTTTTCTCCCGCTTTCCTCACTTCTCTCCTTGCTATCGTTTTTTTTATGAAACCCCTCTCTGCCTTTCCTCTTAGACGAATGAACTCCCCACTTCCCTCGAGGGAAACTCTAGGGGTTTTCTTTGTAAACCTTTTAAAAGACCTCCCCATTACCTCTATTTCCAAAATTAATCCTTTTCGCTGATGAGATGGGCCCAAGCAAAGCCAATCAAACCGGCCCAATGACAAAAATGCCCATGATAAAAAGGGGCTAAAATGGACGCTTATAGTTGTTATGAGCAGATAGGGAACAACTTGTTTAAAATAACATGAGACTCCAATGAGTCATCATTAGGAAAGACCCCAGCTCTTAGTACTTGTGTGCGGGCCAAGCTCCATAGATAGCCCATTTCCTATTTCTATATTTTCATCTAAGTTATTCTATAAATTTCATTATTGGATGGTCTATTTGCTTGACTAGTGGCAATAGAAACCCGTTCCCTTGTTTTAGTAATCCCAAATTATGTGGGGACCTGATTCTTGGGAGATCAATTTGTCTCCAAGATAAGTAGGCAATTTGGGACACAAGTTTCCACAATTCGGTCCGAAGGCTGTGCCGGTGTTATTCGGCATTATTTTTATTGATTTCTACCTACACCTCCCACAACCCGATTTCGTGAGCCATAGACTTGGACATCGGTTATAGACACAAACCACCATTCGACTGACTGGTTCATTGCCTATGGATTGGCTTTGAATACAATACATTGAACTACATTGTCAGACTCGATTATTGGAATTCTCTAGGATACATAGGCAGTTTAGGATATTGGTTCTAGATTCAATCTCAATCACCCACATGGGTATGATTCTTTCATCTATTCAATTCTTTTTTTGAAATTTTCATCGGATTTTCAAAAATCAATCTTGGGAATTGGAATATACTTTATTTTTAAAACTTGGATTTCATACCTGCTTCAACCTTATTCAAACTTGTTTTCAAAAATCAAATGAAATGTCACTATCCTTGAACTACATGGAAAACTTGATTCTCGGAATCTCTTTGAGATACATACGCAGTCTAGGATCCAAACCCAAATTCGGTTCCACCTTTCAAATAATCATTTTCAATTTTTTTATTCATTCATTCATTCACTATTTTGCTTCACCTTTTCCCAGTTAATTTCTTTTCTTCTTTCATTTTTCTATTCCATCAATTTCATGTCTTTTTTTTTTTTTTATTTCGTCATTTTTTTCTTCCCTTATGTCTTCATTCTGTCTTGTTATTTTGTTTTTCCATCGTATACAAGGGTTCGACCTATTGAATGATATGTTTGTGTGAGGTCTCATATTCCCTTAGGATTTTTCTCTTTCCAGAAAAAGACCAAGTTGGACAAGCAATTGTCAAGTTCGACACTATTGAATAGACTTCACAATGTAGAGCATTTGTTGAGGTGCTGTAATGTAAGACCCGCACACCATGAATCCGATCTAAACCTATATTTCATGTCGTGACAGGTCTTCCAATCAGAACAGGACCCGACGGGACCAGCGGATGACAATGAGGTATGAAAATAGATAAAATAGGTTGATAATTTTTATACCGGTTGATCGGTATGTCTGTGCGGACAGACTAGTTAGATCAGAAAACTGATCTCTGTGGGTCCCGCTTGTCAAATCTCAATCCTAGAGACTTTCCTAACGTAGGAGACTTCCCTAAAACCTAACATAGTCTTTATAAGGACTCATAAACCTCCTTAAACCTCTTTGATTGATTTTCACAAACCTTAGAGAGGAGAAGGAGATCTGAAGAGGAGAAAGGAACTAAGAAAGGTGGACAAGGAGATTCCATTGGACGAAGAACACCAGAGTTAACAAACCAACGGGTAAGTGCTTGTACTTTTCTCTAGGACTAAGTGTTGTTGATGATGATCAATGCCATGCAAGGTTAGGTATTGATCTAAAACCCTAAACTGCTTAAACCTTAATTCGGTTGATAAACCCTAAAATGGAATTCTAAACTAAGGTTTCTTCGAACGTAGGACTTGGATAGAAGATAAAACAAACCCTAAAATGTTGCTCAAGCCTATAATGCATAGGGGAACCCTAGAAGCCATAATGGGTGACCGACAAAAGTCGAACACCAAGTTGGTGGTCTTTCGGAGGCAAACCGGTCGATCATACCGGTGGCACTATGTGTGACTGGTATATGCGACCGGTACCTCTCGGGGAGCCTGCCAAGGCTGTCCGGTCTATTATACCGGTCACGCCACTGTACAGTGACCTACGACCCATATATGCGACCGGTATGTCCAGAATGGGTTGTTTTTCTACCCCGATTGATTTTCGACCAACGTAAAACCTATGGAACTAATTCTAACTAAACCCTAACAGCGTGTAGGACCCTGTGATAGCGAGATTGGGCTCTGTGACGCAGAATAAGCTAACAATCAAGCATCAGGTAAGGGAATCAGACCTAAACCCTAATAACTTAATAATAGTAAAATATTGTTAATAACGATTATTCTATGGAATGTTGTTTGTGCATATTCACATGTCATCTTTACTTTCAATTACTATATTATTCATGCATACTCGCTATGCTAGGATGTGATTGTTAGGCATGTGATTGTTTTCGTTGGTGTGTGGAATGGAAAAGGCCTGGGGTCTTGGATCATTCCTCACACTGGTATCTTTTCGTATCGATGCTATCTTAGCATGCTTGGTGCAAGTAGGGTATCAGGGGGAGGACGTGGCATTGTGGTCTTCGGCCTTGCCACTAAACTCAAGCCTTATCTCTATGTCGTAGGAAGTTGTGCTGGGATAGATTCTACTATGATGACATATAGGATTGGTTAGTGACAAACCCACTTGCAAGCCCTTGTCAATAAGGGTGTAGGTATTAATACATCATAGGGTATCAGGGGGAGGACGTGGGATGGAGGCTCAGCCTACCCACCAGACTCTAGCTCTATTTCTATTTTATAATTAGTGATGTGGGGTGACAGTAGTAGTGTGATAGGTGTCTGACTGTTGGGCGTGCTCACACTCTCTTGCATGGAAGTGCGGTGGCCGTCAAACCTTACCATAGCAATGTACAAGTATACCAGACCAAATGTGAATGTTATTCAAGCATATTGTTTGTTGCATTATCTGATTTTCTTATTGAGCTAAGTTGTGAGCTCACCCTTGTATATACACCATTTTTCAGATATTGATGCAGGTTATACTGTAGAGGACTACGTGGATGTTCTAGTGTATGGAAGTGTTGCTGCTCTAGAAGTGCAAGCAGGGGAGGACGAGCATGGCGCTTCATGCGAGTGCCCTTACTGCATGTACCTTTAGGATATTATTGGTTTAGTTTTTATAAATAATGTAAAGATATTTATTTACGTTTTGGTTTCTTTAATAATTTGGATAATTTATTTAAGTATCAATAGAATACTCAGTTCATTTAATTAATACTTTCGTTGTATCTATTTATATTCTGATTATGGTTATGTGCAATGGTTTGTGTAAGTGGATACGATTTTATCAAGATCTTGGTGTAAGCCGTTAATTTAGTGACGATTCACTCACACTTCTGGTTCAGCATAAATTGGAGTGTGACATATAAGCACCCCATTTTTGCCACTTATCTCTTACCATTTTAGGATCAACCAATCCCCCTTATCACCTAGAATCCATAACTGCCATTTTAGGATCATCAAGTGTGATTCCCTATTATGAGTCCATACCTACCATTTTTATTGTCATCCACTATCACCTCTATCCTAAGTCCATACTTGCTATTTTTAAGATCATCCAGGGTCATCCTTTACCCTGAGTCCATACCTGCCATTTTTAGGATTATCCAGTGTTATCCCTTATCCTGAATCCATACCTGCCATTTTAGGGTCATCTAATGTCATCCCTCATTCGAAACCATTTCTTGCCATTTTAGAATCATTTTTGCCAATGGTCAGCAAATAAAAAAAAAAAGAAAAAAAAAGAGGGTGCAACAAGAGGACTTCCTAGGGGATCACCTATCCTGATACTACTCTCGCCCAAACACACTTAAATATGGAGTTCTGATAGGATCTAGTCCTTTTCAGGATCATCTATTGCCAAGTTATTGCATAGCGTCATTTATATGTTTAATTGTCATCCAATGAAACCTAATCAAACCCAATTAAACTAGTCAACCCAATCAAAATCCAATCAATCCAATCAAAACCTAGTCAAACCTAGTCAACCTAGTGGAAACCTAGTCAAAATCTAGTGCATACCCAGTCAACATTCATCCAGTCACCTAATATCCCCCTAGGTGTCACTTAGAGTGCCCACATGGCACTAAAATTCTGCACAAATCCTCCCTCCTTGGTAGTCTACAAGCAAAAAGAGAGAGGAGAGAGAGAAGAGAGAAAAAGAAAATGGAGAGAGATAAGAGAGAGATTGTTGGTCTGCACCAACCCAAGGGAGATCCAACTTAGGTCAGCCCTAACCCTAGGCCGGATCCTAGTCAACCCAAATTAGAGGACCAAATTCGGTCCTCCCCCCTTCCCTTTATGTGCTGATTCTGAGAAAAGACAAAATAAGAAATAAGTAAAACAAAAACTAAAAAAGTAGATCACGTGGGTCCTCTCTTTACGTGGATATGAGAGAGGGGGGTGTTTATGAAAAAATAAGAAAGAAAGAAAAAAAAGAAGGAAAAGAAAAATGGAAAGATTGTGTCTGCATAAGATTTAATTAAGTCAACATGAAATTTATTAAAGAATTTGAAAGATATCCATTATGTGTTACACTTAATCATATCTCTTTGAAATTCAAATTCAAGGAAAGACTGTATGCGTTGAGATTACATGCAACCTGAGTTGGCAAGATTATCAAGATATTGGCTACAACTAATCATATCTATTTGAAATTCAAATTCAATGAGAGATTACATGCGATTCTCAAGATATCTTTGGGAGTGGTTTATCAGGAAATGGAATTGAATTGTGAGAGAGCAATAAGTAAGTGATTAAAGAGAGGGGGTGGATCTTTTTGGATTCCCCATAAACCATCCACCATTTTGAGAGATAGACCCCCCCCCCCCTAAAAAAAATCGTGGTTAAAGTGCGAGGGAGAGAGAGAAAGAGGAAAAGAGCTACTCACATTCTTCAACCTTCATTGATAAAGACACACTATCTATGGGTGTAGTTTTCCATTCCTCATCTTTTGCAAGGTATGAATCCTCAACCCTAATCCTTGTCCTTTCTCTCTTATGTTGTTAGATAGCAACATGTGCACTGAGATCCCCATAAGAGGCTCAATCAATGCTTTTTGTTGATTTTATGGTAATATTATTTAGGTCTAGTTTTAATAACCGAAACCAATGAATATCTTTTCCAGTTGTCTTTGGTATACTACCGATTGCCACTTAAGTTTTATACACAACTCCATGGTGACTAGCGGAGACACCCACCACTCGAGCAACCGGAAGAGGGAGAAAACACGCAGGACCAGGGGAACGCAGTCTCGGGACAAAACCTTAGAGTTCCCAAGTAGTATAATATGCAGTAGGCGTTGTTGTCCACTTGAAAGAATCACCTGCATGTAGAGGTTAAGGGGGAAGGGCAAACTGTGATGGACCTTAAGAATATATATAACTGGATCCTGCTCTAATTTGAGATATCAGATGCAGCTTCTAATCCCTAATCCTAGAATTAGAATTATGATCAATGCAGCTGTTTGGAATTTAGATAAGGCCCAGGTTATGATAGAAAACAGGATATTAAAGGACTTTTTTTTTTTAGCAGATTAACATGTAACATAAGGAATAAATTGAAATTATAGAGTTGAATTTGGGAGACATTAAGTTGCAAACAAAAGGTTTCGATTTCTGAATTAGGGAGAAGCAATCTGATGGATTTCTATGCATATTATAGTGGTCAGATATGGACAGCATATGTATATATATTTCATAACAGTATAGAAAATATAGAATCAGAATAAGAGAAGAATAACACAAAATATATAGTTATAGAAGAAGGGCTGAAAATTAGAATAGAGTATAACAAAATAATATGGTAAAGAAGAGAATAGTAGAGGGAGAAGAAATAGGCATGTAATATTTGAAGATCGTGCTTGCTAAATCTGCAAGAACAACAAACTCACCATGGAAGTAAATAGAAGACAAGGAACCATAGCAAAAGACCCATTATGGAAGCACAACTTGTAAGATATTTTTATAGGTTAAATTAATTATAAGATTAGTTGGTTCAGTGGGAGTCTAGTTACAGGTAGATCGGTTTAAGTATGATTAGAGATGGACCAACCTGTTCCACTGTGGGACTGGTCCAGGATTGGGGGTGGTATTATAAATACCAATGGTTAAAGTCCCCATAGTCACGGTGTTATTTTCTTCTCCTGTTTCCATACACAGAGAGAAGGTGAAGGGATCCCGACAGGCTGTGGAAGATTTTGATCAAAGTATTCCAAGAATTCAAAGCAAAGAAAACTGTCGAAAATCAATCTATAGGAAGGGATATGTGTCTTATCAACTATTTTCAATACCCATTGTATTCTAGTAATCTGTGTGGTGTGTTAGGTTCATGGAAAATCCCATGGGAAAAACCTAAAGAGGATCTAAAAAAGCTTAATATTTGAAGATCATGCTTGCTGAATCTGCAAGAACAACAGACCCACCATGGAAGTAAATAGAAGACAAGGAATCATAGCAAAAGACCCACTATGGAAGCACAACTGTATGAAGAAGCATTTGAGATCTTCAAGAAGTTCAGTGAATATCCTGGTGGACAACATGCAAAGCATTATTCTGTGTTGAAGATGATGCTATTTGAACCAGGTTGCCATGGCCCAACTCAGGGAAGGTTTGATGAGTGAGGTAATTGAATCATTCATCCGTGCTGCTGATGCCATTGAGTTCTTGGATGTCATTCGAGTAGCAGATAATGCTAATGTCTATCACATTGATATCCTGCCCCAGCTCCATCAAACTTGCCCCATTTTTTCTATCTGCTTTGTGGAAGACATTATCGTTCTTCCTGCAATCCCAGGAGAGAATAAAGAAACAGCCACGACATGGTAAAAAAAAAAAAACATAACCAGATGTTCAATAAAAGAAGAGATGGAGAGAGTATTCTGATTCCTCCAAAGGCCAAAAATAAATTTCATTTTTTATTTTCTTAACATCCAAACATAATCTTTGATAAATCCGATTGAAAACATTTTCAACTGGTTCAGAATTATCTGATCCGGCCACATCATTATTGTTGGGCCAATCATGGCAAATTGTGGGGTCAAGTGTGTGATTAAATGATGACCCCAATTAATGTTTTTGGTGAGCTACAAGAATAACATTTATGGAGATGCTCTACAATCATAAGAACATGCTTTGGCAGATATTGATGATTAAAATATAGAAATGAGAATATCAATTAATAGGACTAAACGAGCATCCACATTAAACAATCCACAACAAATTTATGTTTATTTTAAATTACACCTACGGTCCAGACCCAAGGCTATAGACCTCAATTATTAGATGCTACTAATTTGGTTATCATGATCGGGATCTTTTGCTTTCCGTGTGTCAAATATGTTGGATTAATGTTACTGTTACCAAAATAAAATAAAATAAAATACGCTGGATTCAAATCTTTCCCCTGTATCTCCTTTCACGTAAAAAAATCCAATGATTGTAATTTACTGTTCACAACATGAGGAACATGAGAGGATTTCTATCCGTTATTTTGATAACAAGCACCTTTGCCTTATAATCAATCCACTTAGAATAGAGGTGCGTGCCTATGTGTGTTTTCTTCAATGTTGACTTGATGTGTTGAGAAGAAAACACTATAAGCGCAATGGTAGTTGCCATTTGCTAGGTTGATGAGTCTTGGTGTAAATCACAGAGGTTGAGTGATCAATTTTTTTGAGTTTGGATCATCTATATGTACATATGTTTTTCGGAGATTTCATCACCTTTGATGTGATATGAGACCCATATATAGAACATGGGACCCATTGGATATGAATGGTGATAGAATCATAAAGAAGATACAAGTACATGCAGGTGAACTATTCTCAATTTTTTCCTAAATTCTCCATTCCCTCTCCCTTATATCTAGGCCACCAATATGGTGGGCCCACCTTGGCACAAAAAAGAACAAGGATGTCTTGATCTATATGGGTGTGCTTCAGATAGAATGTGCTCTCTTTTATCATTCTACATCTCCGAGCCAAAGTATCTCATTCTTTAGCCCAATCTCATTTCATAGTAAGAATGCATTTTATATTTTAAAAATTCATTTTTCAAAATGCATTTCAAGAGTTTATACCAAACGTAAATTAAGTGTACTAGTAGAATGCAGACATCGGGGAGGTCAAGGATTCAACAATCACCTTTGATACTCCAAACCCAAAATCAAACAATTAAGAAATGTTCGATTTTGATCCGGTTCAGTTCAATTTGGTTTCTGACTTTTATCGGGTTCCTAATTGCGCTCTTATCAATCCGTTCTTTTCTCTTTTTTTGGGTAGAACTTATCAGTCTATTCTATGGCTGTTATCAGTTTAGGTCGATATTCTTAGTTGGTTTAAGAAGCTATTATTATCTAAGTATTAAAAAAAAAGGAAGCTATTTTTAGTCCAACATGTTGCTATCGATTCGATTTTTTATATATATTTATTAAAAGATCTGCTTAATGGTCTTTTATCAGATTGTTATTGGCTCGATTCTTATAAATAACTATTAAAAGATTGACTTAATAGTCTCTTGTCGGATTGTTATTGGTTCGGTTTCAATTACTGGGTCTATTTGGATCAGTCTTATTAGTTGATCCAATCGATTTTACATTGATCTTTACAAATCAAATTCAATTTTGGTCCATTAAGACTTCGGTTCGTTTTGATCTGACATTTTTTCCCCATCCCGATTTTGCTTAAGTTCAATTTTTGACACCCTAATCTGTATGGGTGTCAATTTTGGGACCGAACCAGTAGCTCAGACCTAGCAAACCCAATTTAACCTGCAACCGACATGGACCAAACTATTATTAGATATGTTTCAAGTTAAGGTATGACATATCTTACCAATCCCAGTATTGGTCTGGTCTGGACTAGTCTTAAATTGGCCTGAAAAAATAGACCGACGAGTTCGAACTCGATAATAAACTGAACCAAACCAATCTATACTGAATATTAAAGCTTAGTTTCACTATTTCAGCCTTTTAGATGGTCTTAACAGTTTTTTTTATCGGGTTTTCAACCCCAATCATTCTGATAACAACTCGATAAGTTAAGCCCAATAACAATCCAAAACCGAACCCGTCTATTAATTAATGTGCATAGTGCAACCCATCCAGCCCGAACCTCATAATGAACATATTTCGATTAGGATTTATAAAATCCGACATCAATCTAACCAGAATCAGAACCAACCCGGGCTGACCCATTGACACCCCTACGAGATCCGTCACCGGATCTCCCTACCTAGCTGTAGTCAAAGTTAACCGGAAAAAATAAATTATAGTCAAAGTTTCATGGAATGGATGGCCAGGTAGATCCCTGGAAGAAAAAAATAAGATAAGATAAGAATGGGTTAGTGATAAAGCCTTGATAACAAGTACAACTAGACTTGATTGTCTTTTATAGCAGCTAGAAGCTAAAACCATAGAAATAAATTAATAATGTCTCTTAACGGCTAAAGGATAGGGTGGCATCATCGTGAATTACAGAAACAGTGATGGCTTTTCCTTTTCCTGTATCAGTTCAACTTAAAATGACGAGACCTTCGAAACTATAAATGGAAATTCCTTCTTAAAATCGCTTCTTAAAAATCATGACGGAGAGCAGGTTAAGCAGGAGCACTGCACAGCAGCAGTCAGCAGAAACCCTTTAACCATTAATTCGGCCATTACACAATGAAAGAAGCTCAGATGGTTTATGAAAGGATAGAGAAGCCTCAGGTTTTACTTTTGCCTCTTCTGTACTCTCTCTCTCTCTCTAGCTTTGCGTGGTTTGGTGACTTCTTTCTCTTCTCCCAATATTTCTGCAACTGAGCTTTCAAACTCTGTCGTCTGCTTGGGTTTCTTTGCGAAGTCTCTTCAATTTGCCATTTTCAGAGCTTAATTTTGGGAACCTGAGAAGGGAAACCCGGAAATGGAGTTTATTAGTTCTAAGATCTGAGAGATAACTACTGGATTTCTTGTACTGTTCAGGTTGATCTCTTATTATAGTGTGAGTTTCGTGGAATCAAAATCGGGGAAACTGGGAACACTGAATTTTGTTGTTTTATGCTTGTGGATGAAGGTTTTTTTTTTTGTGTATGCTCAAGTTTTGTGTTTTTTCTCTGCAGGGAGGAGGGTTTTCTCCTGGGAAGCTGCGGAGTATGCTTTTG
>JAMYWD010001602.1:0-20803 GCA_028583415.1 Protea cynaroides
GGGATGAAATTTCTTTTAAGGGTGGGGAGTTGTAAGACCAGTATTCCGCAAACCCGGTCTAAACCTTGGTTTTGATGTCGCTGACAGATCTTCCGATCATCACTCGAGCCAAACAGACGAGCTGATGACAAATGTGTATGAAATCGGACCAAAGACGATCAAATCAATATGATTTTATGTTGACCTGTCGATGGTACCTGGCCGACCGGTCAGTCTCAAGGCAAAGAAAGTGTGGAAATCCGTAAATTAATCTCGAGGGTCCCACTTTCCTGATTTCGAATCCTAAGACTTTCCTAATCCTAATAGGTTGCTAAACCCTAATTCTAGCCTATAAATACACCCTTAAACCTTCTCAAATCCTTTCCATTGTCTCTCACAAACCCTAGAGAAGAGAAAAAGGTTAGAAAGGAGAAGGAGCTAGGAAGAAGAAAAAGGTGCCGCCATTGCCGTTCGAGGACGCTCACGCTACGCCAGTCAACGGTAAGTGTTTGAATCAATCTTCTTACCCTATGTTATTTGTGTGGGTGGATCAATACCATGCAAAGTAGGTATTGATCTAAAACCCTAAATTGGCCAATAAACCCTAAGTTGTCATCAAACCCTAGATTCGAGTTCCAAGATGATATTCATCGAAATAAGACTTGAATGAGTCAGGGATAACTCTAACTCTAAGTTTAGATTTAGAATGGATAGGAGAAACCTGGCAAATCCATGAAGGATGATCGTCGGTAGTCGAAAAACCCATGTATGGTCTTCCGGAGACATACCGGTCGACTATACCAGTTGCACACAGTGCGATCGATATGTTGCCACCGGTATCCCTCGGGAGGCTGGTCTGTGGGGACCGGCTGACCATATCGGTCGCCAGTCTTTTCCATAGAGCTACGACCGATACATGCCACCGGTCAGCTCTTCTTTTCCATAGAGCTACGATCGATACATGCCACCGGTCAGCTCTGTGAGGGTATTTTGTAACCATGTTGGTTTCCGACCAACATGAAACCCTAAGCAATATATTCTAATGAAACCCTAATAACATTGTAGGACTTTGTGACTTTCCGTTTGGATCTTGCGACGTGGAGCAAGCTAACAAACGAGCGTCAGGTAAGGGAATCTGACCTAAACCTAATAATTAATGGGCAGTAAGTTGTTGTTAATCACCTGAATATCTATGATGTGATGTTTGTGAATATTCACATGCCATCTTTTACTTTCAATTATTATTATTGTTCATGCATTGATAAGATGTGATTGTTAAGCATGTGATTGTTTTCGTTAGTGTGTGGAGTGGGGCATGGGCCCGGATTGCCTCCTCACACTAGCACCTTTTGTAGTATTCCTGTCTTAACATGCTTGGTACGGTGGGGCATCGGGAAGGTCGTGGTACCGGTGGTCTCCGATATTGATGTTGGCCTGGCCATGGTTATGTGGCACTGTGGTCTCTGAGTCGACGCTAGCTTGTCCACGATACTTTAGCTCTATCTCTATGCCGTAGGGAGTTTGGTATGGGTAGAGCATCAGGGGAGGTACGGGGGTATCTTAGCTCTATCTCTATTCCATGATGGGTGCATGTGGGCCAATGGGGGTGTGATCCATGAGGTGCCACATACTCGTGTATAGAGGTACGGGGGCCACCAACCTTTCTAATGCACATTGCAAACTTAAAATCAGACCACGGCATAAAATGATTGTTACTCATGCATAATATTGTGAAATTGTCTGATTGTCTTACTGAGCTAAGTTGTGAGCTCACCCTTTGTGTACACATTGTTTTAGATGTTGATGCAGGTTACACTGTTAACGACTATGTGAACGCTCCGACGTATGGTGACGTTGCTACTTTGAGTGTACAGGCAGGAGAGGACGAGCATGACGCTTCATGCGAGTGGCCTTTCTCCGTGTACCTGTGATCGGATTTTGTTTATTTGTTTCAGTTATTTTCGTTTGATATTAAAGGGATGTAAAAGATATTTATTTTATGTTTGGATTTGAATAATTGGATACTTATTTAATTTATCAATAGATACTCAGTTCATTCTATTTTAAAGACTTCCGCTGTACTATTATATTCTGATTTTGGTTATTTGTGATGGTTTGTATGAGTGGACACGGCCTATTCGAGATCCTGGTGTGAACCGTTGGTTCAATGACAGTTCACTCACATTATTCTAGTTGGATCAGAATTGGGGTGTGACAACTTAGTTGAAATTCCCGATTGAATTAAACTTGCAGGATGGTTTGTGACCTATATAAGTCCTCCTGCCCAAGTGTTTGGGTGAAAAGTGAGGCTTTTCTCATTTCACGTCGTTATGCTGCCCAAATTTAAATTTTCTAACTTGTTTTCTTATTCTCTTTTCTTGCAGTCATCATGGTTCACACCAAAGTTCCCCGAGTCCATGACCTTAGTCACTTCAGGTTTATCAAAACAGAGGTACAATATCCATGATTTAATTGGAAAAAGGTAGAAGGGGGTCGTTGCGTTAACTTAGCTCACTTAGCTTTATTTAATGTGGAGATGGCATTTGGTGATTTGGGCTGGCTACCCATAATCCTGTATGTGGCTTGCACTCACCCGGACTTAGTCAAGCAATTCTATTGCCACTTGCAAGTCGAGGGTGATCTAGAGGATGTGGATAGGGGTAGAGAGCTTCGGATCACCAGTTGGGTGAAAGGGGTTTCTATCTCTTTCAACAAGCAAGAGTTGGCTGATCTCCTGGGCATTTTCAATGATGGGCCATTGGTTTACTACGCACCAAAGGAGCCTCAGTTTCTATCCACTTTTATGCTCGTAGAGATATGCAATCAGATTCTGCGTGATGACTGTTGGGAGATGAAGGCCATCAACCTGCGTTCTGAGCCACGGGTATATTGTAAGATCATTCAACATGATCTGATTCCTTAGGGTGGATACTACGACATGGTCTCCCAGTTGACTCAGTACATGTTGTATTGTATCTGCACCAGACAGCCTGTTTGTCTCTCGTACATCATCATCCGGACTATGCACAGAGCTACATTGTCTAATTCGAGAGGTAACTTGCCCTATGGATGGTTGATCTCCACTTTGCTTACTCACCTCCAAGTAAATTTGGAGGATGAGAGGATCTATGAAGACACCTTCTCCGCTGACCTTGACTAGGAGGCCATCAGTAGGATGGGGATGAGAGATATACAGGTCAACGATGATGAGAGAAATGCCATGAGACTTTCTCTCACTCGGGTGGCTGCAGTAGATGCAGAGGCGGCAGCAGCAGAGGCACATGAGAGCGATGGTGAGGAGGATGATGATCGGATGTTCATGGATGTGGATGCCATACCACCTCCATCACCATAGCATTCTACAGGAGCTGGCCCTTTTCAGACTCCTTCAGTTGGTCCTTCAAGCTCACCACCAGATGACATGATGAAGTTACTGCATGAGATTTGAGACGCCCAGCGTGCTACGGATCAAAGGATAGGAGAGATCCTATATGCTCAGCGCTCCACAGACCAGCGGGTAACGTGTCACACCCCAATTATGGACTAACCAGAATAGTGTGATGAACCGTCAATAAACCAACGGTTCAACTAGGATCTCGTATAGGTCGTACCCACTATATCGAATCATACACACATTCCATGGTAATAATCAGAGATAATAAACGAATAAGCAGAAGTCTTATAAATAATGAATTGAGTACCTAACAGTGATAAAATAAGTATTTAATCCAACTATCTCCAAGTAACTCAAAACATAAAATAAGTTAATCAATTACATGTTCTAATAATCCTTTATAATTAAACTAATTAAAAACACATTGGTTGCGTTCGCATAACAGATCATGCGCATCTTCCTCATCTTCTATGTCCATCGCTGCCATGTGTCCATACGATGGCGCATTCACATACTCTTCTACAGTAGGACTTGCATCATCAACTAAAAATATTCAACGTCGAAAGGGTGAGCACACATCACGGCTCAGTGAGAAAACAAAATAATATGCAAACATATACATGCATTCAATTCAATATCTTTGGTTTGATTTTTAAGTTTGCAATGTTCTATAGAAAATATTGGTGGCCCCTACATCTCTATACATGAGTGTGTAAATCCACCCAATGGATCAAACACCATTATCGTCCCACATGGACCCACCATAGAATAGAGATAAAGCTAAAGTGTCCAGATCACACACTGCCAACACTTTCCCTGATGTCCTATCCATACCAACACGTAAGCCCCTATTGGCGAGGGTTTGCAAACTGGGCTCGCAACTAACCAATCCTAAATGTCATCCAGTGTATCCAAGGCCTTACCCCAGCATCCCTCAATACGTCCATAGAGATAGAGCTAAGGCCCCCTCGGTAGAGTCAAAGGCTACATGGTCCTAGACCACCTCCCCTGATGCCCTACGATGTAATAGTTCTGCTAAGATATTCGCAATACGACGAAGTCAGTGGGCAAAAATTGAGTAGAGATAGAGCTAGAGTCTGGTGATCAGGTCAGAGACCACAATGTCACGTCCTCCCCCTAATGCTCCACTCGCATCCAATACACTAACCACACACATACAATTACATGCCTATTTCTAGCATCACCATCATCATCATGTTATAAATAAATAGAAATAAATATACATGAGTAGTAATAGCAAGAATATTGGATGACATGTGAGGTGCACATTACAAACATATACGCATAGAATCAATCATGGCATTGGAGTTAATAAAATAAAGCAGTTTGTTATTATGCAATTAGTTTAGGTCTTATTCCCTCACCTGTTAGCAAAACTCGATCTCTTTCCAAGCCTTGAAATTCTCTTTCAATCAATTTAATAACCTAGAAATTATATAGGTTTAAGTTAGAGTTCATGTGTAACATGTTACAGTAATTGAAAATCGAAACAGAGCACTGAGAGGTGTCTAATCGGTCCTATGGTCTCATACTGTATTGACCTTACTATATACAATCGATACCCTACGATCGCACCATATGCGACCATACCTGCCACCATATGGTTTCTGAATTCTTCCCGAATGCCTATGGTCGATGATTTGTGATCATGTTATGGTCATGCTATGGTCGACCATAGCTGCGACCTTAAGATTTCAGGTCACAAACATTATTCAATTCGAGTTCTTCTTGGGTCAAATCCTCGGTTCTTCAATTGGGTTCAATCTAATGTTGTCCTATTGCCATCATTAGTAGTTTCTCATCAACCATTATCACTAAACTCATCCCTCATGGTTATCCTTGGGATTTACTCAAGGAATCACATGGATCATAATAGTTTGACATCTCCAATCCTCCATAGAAGCCTTATTCCATAGAATTTACATCTTCAAAGATTAGGTTCATACCTTTGCCTATGGTAGAGAGCTAGAATCTTCTCAGCAAAACCTTCTCCCTAGCCTTTTCTCCTTCTCTCCTTCTTTCCTTCTCCTTCTCTCTCTTCCTCTAGGGTTTACTAATGTTCTAAAAGAATGAAAAAGGGTTGATGGACATACTTTATATAGAGAAAAACTCTCCATATAGAGTTATCTAGTAATAGGAAAGAGATCCCCCCCCTTAATTTGGAAAGTTTCCAAACTCAGAGTTCAATTTTTGGTCATATGGTCGATGTCCTACGGTCGCAGAATCCGTTGACCATAGGGTCAAAATCATCGATCGTAGGATCATTGGTCAGTGATCTTTGTTTCTTACATTATGGTCGACCATACCTACTCAGGTATTTGACCATACACATACTTTTAGTGTTTTTAACTCGATTCTCATACCTGATCTCGTGGTCTATCTTTACACGGTTGGTCCACTCAATCCCACAATGATGGAAAGACCTGGCACGACACGATTAAACCGGGTTATTAGAATGTGGGTCTTGCAACTCCCCCCTTATATAAATTTCGTCTTCGAAATTTACACATACCTTTCGAGTCGAATAGGTGAGGATATTGTTTTCGCATAGCGTTCTCTTTTTTCCATGTGACTTCTTTTACATCTTGGTTCCTCCAAGTAACCTTAACATAATGGATGTTGCGGTTGCAAAGACGTTGTACCTTTCGACTAGTGATTTCAAAAGGTAACACTTCGAATGTCAAGTCTTCAATCAAAGCCGGTGGATCCGTAGTTAACACGTGTGTTGCTCTGACATACTTCTTCAGTTGTGAAACATGGAATACATCATGTACACTAGACATCAATGGTGGTAGTGCTAACTGATATGCTACCTTTCTACGTCTAGTAGAATCTCATAAGGTCCAATATATCTGGGACACAATTTTTCTTTCTGTCCAAACCTTTTTAAGCCACACATAGGATATATTTTCATAAATACCTTATCACCTATGGTAAATTCAAGGTCTCTGTATCGATTGTCTGCATATTGCTTCTGACTGTTTTGAGCTATTCAGATCCTTTCCTTGATGATGTCAACTACTCGACATGCCTCTTCAACAAATTCTGGTCCAATAATACTCTGTTCTCCAACCTCGTTCGAAAATAAAGGAGTTCGACACTTTGTACCATACAGTGCTTCATAGGGCGACATCTGTATTGTAGTTTGATAGCTGTTGTTATAAGCAAACTCGATCAATGGTAACTTCTCATCCCATGATCCTTTGAAATCAATTACACAAGCTCGGAGCATGTCTTCTAAAATTTGAATGGTGCGCTCCAACTGTCCATCAGTCTGAGGGTGGAATGTGGTACTAAACTTCAATATTGTACCCATAGCCTTCTATAATCCTTCTCAAAACTTGGAGATAAAGCGTGGATCTCTATCGGACACGATGCTTTTAAGTACACCATGCAATCTCACTATATTATTCACATACAACTTAGCTAGCCTCTTTAGTATATACTGAGGTCGTATAGCTATGAAACAAGCTGTCTTAGTCAAACAATCTACAATCACCCAGACTGCGTCAACTACTTTGGGAGTTAATGGTAACCCTGTGACAAAGTCCATAGTGATGCAGTCTCATTTCCATGCTGGTTCAGGTAGTGACTGCAACAAGCCTGCAGGTCTTTGCCTTTCAGCCTTTACCCGCTGATAATTCAGGCATTGAGATACATATCTAGCTACATCCTCTTTCATTCCCCTCCACCAATATAATTTCTTTAGATCATGATACATCTTTGTACTTCCAAGATGTACCGAGTAGGTAATGGCATGGGCTTCTTTCATTAGCCTGTGTCTAATATCTGAGTCTTCACTTTCAGGAACACATACTCTCCCTTTGTATTTTAGTACCTTTTCAAGTTCTAAGGCAAAATCAAGAGTATTCCTACCTTTTTCAAGGTCTTCTTGCATTGTTCTCAGATAGGGGTCTGATTTAATAGTTGCTTTCACTTTGTCTATCAAATCAGGTACAATCTTCAATGTAACAAACATGTTTGAGAATTGATGAATAAACCCCTGATTGGTTGATCCATCCGATGTATCTATCACGAACTGCTCACTGCCACAATTGAATAGTTTTCCTGCGACGCACATTATAGCATTTGTACTAGCTTCCTCATGAGATTTTGTCATTGCTTTTCTGCTTAGTGCATTAGCAACTACATTAGCCTTCCCTGGATGATACTGGATGTCGTAATCATAATCCTTCAGCAACTCCAGCCATCTCCTCTGTCTCATGTTTAACTCTTTCTGATTAAAAAGATGTGTGAGACTCTTATGATTTGATTTAATCTGGAATTTCTCTTCATACAAATAATGTCTCCATATCTTGACAGCATATACCCCCATTGCTAATTCTAAATCATGAATGGGGTAGTTCTTCTCGTATGTCTTCAATTGTCTTGAATTGAAGTATACACAATTACTTGCTCTCCTTGCATGAACATACATTCCAAACCTAACTCAGACGCATTGGTGTACAAGGTAAATGGTTGTCCAGGAATCAGAATAGACAAGATGGGAGCTGATATCAATTTACCCTTCAATGTTTGGAAACACTTTTCACATTTGTCTGTCCAAACAAACTTTTCTCCTTTCTTAGTCAGACTGGTGAGAGGTATGGCGATTCTAGAGTAATCTTCCACGAATCATCGATAATACCAAGCTTCCCATTTCACAATAGCCTCAATCTTGCTAGGATCCACTTTAATTCCTTCAGCTGATACAACATGACCTAATAAACTGATTTCATTTAGCCAGAATTCACACTTTGTAAATTTAATGTAAAACTTTTTCGTTCTTCATCGCTGCAGAGCGGCTCTTAGATTTGTGATATGAGTTTCTTTGTCCTTGGAGTAGACTAGTATGTCATCAATAAATACAATGACTGACGTTTCTAACATATCGTGGAATACCCGATTCATGAGTTCCATAGTGCGTTAGTCAATCCAAAAGGCATAACTAGAAATTCATAATGCTCATATCTGGTTCTGAATGCTGTCTTCGAAATATCACCTTCCTTAATTTTCAACTGATGGTACCCTGACCGAAGATCAATCTTGGAGAATACTTTGGTGCCTTGCAACTGGTCAAATAAATTATAGATTCGAGGCAATGGATACCGATTCTTGATTGTGAGCTTGTTCAATTCTCGATAATCTATACAAATTTGAATGCTACCGTCCTTCTTTTTTACGAACAATATCGGCGCTCCCCATGGTGATATACTGGGTCGAATATAACCCTTGTCTACTAATTCCTATAATTGTAGCTTCAGGTCCTTCAGTTCAGTAGGAGCCATTCGATAAGGTGCCTTAGATACTGGTGCGGCTCCAGGTATGAGATTTATAACGAACTCTGTCGCTCGATCGGATAGTAATCATGGTAATTCCTTAGGAAATACATCCAAAAATTCACACACGACTTCAATATCTTCTATTCGTGGTGCTTCCTTGGTGAGATCCACTACGGACACTAAGTACCCATTCCTCCTTTCTCAAGGTATTTTCTAGCATTTAATGCAGAGAGAATGAGTTTTCATTTATGGGGAAGTTTGGTTCCCGTAAAACTAAACTCTGCTCCTTTTTTATCCTTAAATGTTAATTTTTTTCCGCACATAATAGGTTTGCAGAGTGTCGGGCTAACCAATCCATCCCTAAGATAACGTCAAAGTCTACCATTTCGAGTTGGATTAATGTTGCATCCAAAGTCTTCTCTCCAATAATAACTAGACATGATTCATAACCTTGGTCTAGTTCTATTTCCAATCCCATAGGTAATCGTACAAGCAGTTTGCAGTCCAAAGGTCTGAGGGCTAAACTTAACTCCTTTCCAAGCGACACCGATATAAAAGAATGAGTAGCCCCAGAGTCAAAGAGTACTCTGGCGGGTATGCCATTAATAGGTATGATACTTGTGATTTGTTTTCATTTAGTCTACATGCTCACACAAGACAGTACAAAACAAAAGGTTTAATCATACCTGTGACCACATCAAGCGATGCGACAGTATCCTCAAAAGTAACTGCATAAACTTTTCCTTGCTATAACTGCTTCCTCGGCGTAGGACACTCTCTTGAATAATGTCCTATTTGATCAAAATTGAAGCTATTGAAGTTGGGCTGTTAGGGTAGTCTTGACTGTAGCATTGAAACCTTGAGTACAGAAGGGTTTGAATGTCTTTGAGTTCCCTCCTTTGAATGTATTTCCATTAGGCCTCTTTATACCCCTGTTTTGAGCAAAGTAACTCTCTCTCTGGCTCAATTTTAGTACTCGAACAATTTGTACAACTTTATTATATATTTTCTTTTTCAGTCCTAATACATACTCACGGAAGCTTCCCCTAAGTCCCATGATGAACCTATGGGTTTTGGTATTTTCTTCCTCCATGCTAGAGGGAGCAAAGAAAAATAACTCTTCTTAACGCTGCTGAGAAGCGTCTACAGGCATTTGTCCTTGATATAGACTCAAGAACTCCTTTTCCATTTGATCTTTGAAACTCGTGGGAAATACTTTTCGAAGAAAGCTTCTTCGTAGATAGCCCGGGTCAGTTGGGTGTGCTTTTTTAACAGATAACTTTGAATAGATTTCCACCAATGGTGTGCATCACCTTTCAATATAAAAGTGACACATAACACCTTCTCCTCTTCATTTACAGTCATCATCATAAAGTTTCTTTCCATCTTGTCAATCCAGTGAGCTGGTCACAGAGGATCCGATGGCTTTCCAGTGAATTCCTTCGGTTTCATCTTCAGAAAATGCTCGATCAGCCTAGAATGGTCCAGCTGATATTGTACATATGCTCCATACATAGGCGGTTGCGGTGCTTCAGGGTTCTGCACTTAAGCTTATAGAACTAGTGTTTGAGGTGCTTGGGGTACCGTATTGCTACCACCAGGTACGGTACTAGCATGCCCTGGGAAAAAGATCGTCTCCAGTCTATCCAGTCATGGACGGATGGACTGGATTGAAAGGATACGCCCCCCCATGTATTGGTATGCATGTCCTTTGAATCAAATCCGTCCGTTCACGGCTGGACGAACTGGACGGACTGGAGATGATCTCAATCCATTGCCCTATAGGTGGAGGTATTGTGTTTGCAACTAGGGAAGTAATTCCCATATTAGCTTGCATGTTAGCTTGCATTTACTGTATCTGCTGCACCTATTGTGCCAAATTCATCACTACAGTGGCCAAATCTGTTGGTGGTGCAGGTAAGTTAGTTGGGTTGACCTGGGTGTGAACATCCTGAGGTGTAGCATTTTGATTCTCAACATTTTCTTCTTGTCCTTCTTGACCTTCGTTGTCATTGGTCTCCATAGGTGGTGGAAGTGGGTATGCATTATGTCTCCTTATGCTTATTCTACTCCTAGCCATTTAGACTCTTAGGTGAAATGGAATTGGCAAGGTTACACATGTGAGACAAGATAGAATGGTAGTATTGGGTTAGTCTTACAATGGAAGGCGAGAGAAGAAACAAAGTTAAGAGGCAATTGTTTTAACAGAATAAAAAACAGACAATAGTCAGTCATATGGTCGATACCCTACGATCGTATGTTGCGCGACCATAGGTTCGACTGTCAAAACCCTGGCAACTTCCTGAGACCCTATGGTCGATGGTAAGGTTGATGATATAGTCGCGTGTTTTGGTCGAATTGTGTGACCATATGATTCAAAATCAGGTTTTTAAACCTATTTTTCGAGATTTCCCTCTCATTTCTCATTCTTCTTCCTACGGTCTCAACTTAGCTCGCCACCACTGAGTTGCTACAGTGTCAACCATACGAACTTGGCAATTTTTCTATCAATCCATGATCTTTATCATGTTTCCCAAGGTATGTTATCTTCTCTTTTTTCCTTTTTAAGCTTTCATACCTAGGTTTTTGCCATTTATAGGGTTTTCTTCAAATTAACATCTATTTGACCGTACAAATTTGATTTTTATTGGGAATTATTGCTATTGGCTAGCCAACAGATGAAAGCCCTCAAGAAAATTCGAGTTTCATAGATTGATTGGGTTTAAATTTGAAAATCTCACTTTTGACCTAGAATTTGGGGGTTTTTTCCTAGTTTCAAAATTTCCCTCAAATTCAATCTATTTTGTTCAAATTCTCGATTGAATGAGCCTTGCAGGATGGTTTGGGACTTATGTAAGTCCTCCTACCCAATTGTTTGGGTGAAAGATGAGGCTTTTTCCCATTTTACGTCGTTATACCGTCCAATTTTTTAATTTTCTAACTTATTTTCTTATTCTCTTTTGTTGCAGTCATCGTGGTTCGCACTAAGGTTCCTCAACTCCATAACCCTAATTGCTTTAGGTCTGTCGAAGCAGAGGCACAATATCCTTGGTTTAATCAAAAGAAAGTAGAAAGGGGTCGGTGTGTTAATCTGGCCCATTTAACCATGTTTGATATGGAGAAGGCATTTGGAGACATGGGCTGGCTTCTAGTGATCCTTTACGAGGGTTGCACTCTCCCAGATTTAGTGAAGCAGTTTTACTGTCACCTACAGGTAGAGGGTGACCTAGAGGATGTGGATTGGGGTAAAGAGCTTCGGATCACTAGTTGGGTGAAAAAGTTTCTATCTCTTTCAACTGTCAGGAGTTGACTGATCTCCTGGGCATTTCCAACGATGGACAGTTGGTCTACTGTGCACCAAGGGAGCCCCAGTTCCTATCTATACAGGTGCTTGCAGAGATATGTAATCAGATTCAGGACAACCGTTGGGAAATAAAGGTAGTCAACCTGCTTCTAGAGCCACGAGTCTTGATAAGTGTATAATTTTATATTTTTTTATTCCTTTTGTATTATGATTTTTAGGGTGTTTTATACCTTATTGAGCTTAATAGAATTTATTTTATGAGTTTGATACATTTTAGAAATCTTGTTAATTAATTAATAAAAGATAAAAATTCTAGCACTCTTAATAATAACGTTTTGAATTTCATGTAGGATTCTGACATGGAAAGAGTTCGTTTGGGCTTCCAAATGTGGTTTTAAAATCTAATCTGGAAAATTGATCCAAATCTAAACCAGAGAAGGAAGGTTGCTACACACGGAAGGTTCACTATTGGAAGGCCTTGATTGATTATTGGAAATCTTGAGGAGAATATACACAACTATGGAATCTTACAAAATTTGGTAGATTTGGGGGTGACAATTGTTTAATAATGGAATGATTTTCATCTAATCTAGGAATGAAGATTTTGTTTAATTTTTATTTCCATATAATAAGGTTGTCAAATCTAGGCATACCAATTTTAGTCTTGTATTTTGACTATTTAAACAATGTAAAGCCTATGTAAAGAGCATTCAAGAGTGATTGAGAAAGAAGACAATGACTGAAGAACAACTCTCTTTCTTTTGTGTTCTTGAAGAAGTCATGTGTGGCTAACTTTCTTATCTTTGGTTAGACGGAGCTGAAGCCATCATTGTAAACTTGTGAGACTTGTTTTTATTTATTGGTTTTTAATTGAATATTTGTTTTCTTCCAATTTATGTGTATAATGATTGATGAATGAGTTGATTAGGAGTACTACTAATTGATTTATTTATTTAATCAATTGTTATATTAGAATTGAATTGCTATCAATTGATTCTATGTCAGTGGCAATGGGGATTGATGTTAATGGACAAGTTAATGTTATATTTATAGGAGAAATCAGATTAAAATAATTAAACCACGCTGGTGTGTGCTAAACGTTTAATTTCAATATTCTTTCCAATTGTTATTGTTATTCCTGAATCAAATCGAGAGCCCAGCCTTGAGATTGATTTAAGAGTAAGGGTGTTATTAATAAGCTATCTTTTAATAGACCAATCTTAAGGAAAGACTAAGGATTTTAGGCCTAGTCCTAATTTTCTTGATTGATTATTCAATTGGAATTGATTATCCTTTATGTCGATGAACAAGTTTATGAAGATGGTGTAAGTATCCTTTTGACCGAAGTTTTCTCTTATTGGTTTAATCTTTGATATTTGTATTACCTTGCTCTTTATTCTTGCATTTTAGATAATTAATTACTGTTCTTTTCTACTGCAAACATACCCCCCTCCATACATAGAATAGCCAATGAAGTTGTGCTAATAAGATTAATCAGAATCTGTTTTAGTACAACAATTGGTTACTTTCTGAGTCTTATTTTATTTTCATTTGTTTTTTTTTCTCTCTTTAGGTTAATTAAACATTTTAATCTTGATCATACAATCCTTGTGGGTTCGAATCTTACTTGCTACTATCTACGTTTCAAAGTAAGGTAATTTAATTTGAGTGCTCGACACGCATCAAGTCTACTGTAAGATTATCTAGCATAATCTAATCCCTCAAGGAGGACACTACGAGATGGTTTCTCAGTTGACTCAGTACCTATGTAAGACCTGCACTCCACTAATCCGATCTAACTGTGTCGTGCCAGGTCTTCCCCTCATTTCTGGACCAAGTGGACCGATCGTGTGAAGATGGATCACAAACCAGGTATAAAAATCGACTCAATACCCAAAAATATATGCATATGGTCGAATACCTGGGTAGGTATGGTCGACCATATGGTAATAATAAAGGTCACTGATTCAGGGCCCTATGGTCGATGATTTCGACCCTATGGTCTATGGATCTTGCGACCATAGGCCATCAACCGTGAGACCCAGATCAGACTCAAGTTAAACCTTCCTAATTTAAGGAGAAGTTCTTTCCTATTACTAGAGGACTCTATATGGAGAGTTTTCCTCTATATAAAGGACGTCCCTCAGCCCTTTTTCACTCTTTTAGAACATTAGTAACCCTAGAGGAAGAGAAATAAGAGAAGGAGAAGAAGAAAAGGCTAAGGAGAGGATTTTGCTGAGAAGATTTGGTTCTCTATCACAGGCAAAGGTATGAACCTAATCTCTGGAGATATAAACTCTATGGATTAAGACTTCTATGGAGGATAAGAGATATCAACCTATTATGATCCATGTGATTCTTTGAGAAAAATCCCAAGGATAACCATGAGGGATGAGTTTAGTGTAAATGGTTGATGAGAAACTACCATAGGATGACCTTAGGATAAACCCAATTGAAGAACAAAGGAGTTGACCCAAGAAGAACTCGGAATGAATGTAGTTTGTGACCTGAAATCTTAAGGTCGCAGCTATGGTCGACCATAGCATGACCATAACATGATCACAAAGCATCGACCATAGGCATTCGGGAAGAATTCAGAAACCATATGGTGGCAGGTATGGTCGCATATGGTGTGACCGGGTATCGATTGTATATAGTAAGGTCAATACAATATGTGACCATAGGACCGATCAGACACCTATCAGTGCTCTGTTTCAATTTTCAACTACTGTAACATGTTTCACATGAACTCTAACTTAAACCTATATAATTTTTAGGTTATTAAATTGATTGAAAGAGAATTTCAAGGCTTGGAAGAAGATCGAGTTTTGCTAACAGGTAAGGGAATAAGACCTAAACTAACTGCATAATAACAAACTGCTTTATTTTATTAAGTCCAATGCCATAATTGATTCTATGTGTGTATGTTTGTAATATGCATCTCACATGTCATCCATATTCCTACTATTACTGCTCATGCATATTTATTTCTGTTTATTTATAACATGATGATGATGGTGATGCTAGGAATAGGCACGTGATTGTATGTGTGTGGTTGGTGTGTCGGATGCGAGTGAAGCATCAGGGGGAGGACGTGACACTGTGGTCTTTGACTTGGTCATCAGACTCTAGTTATATCTCTACTCAAATCTTGTCCACTGACATCGTCGTATTGCTATTACCTTAGCAGAACTATTACATCGTAGGGCATCAGGGAAGGTGGTCTCGGACCGTGTTGTTAGACCCGCACTCCATGAACCCGAGCTAAACCTTTAATTCATGTCGTAATAGGTCTTCCAATCATCACCGGGCTAGACGGGACGAGCGGATGACAACCAGGTATGAAAATGGACAAAATTACATGATATTATTTTCATACCGGTCGATGGTACCGGTCTTGGTACCGGTCGACTAGTATAGCCTGTGCAGCAGATCACTTAGATCCGGAAATGGATCTCTGCGGGTCCCACTTTCTAAATTTCAAACCGAAGGACTTTCCTAATGTTAGGAGGCTTCCTAAGCGTAATCCTAGCCTATATAAGGACCTCTAAACCTCCTAAAATCCCTTTCATTGATCCTCACAATCCCTAGAGAGGAGAAAGAGATTGAAGAAGGAGAAGAAACTAGGAAGGAGAGGAAAGAGCCGCCATTGTCATTTGACGAAGAACACATTACCGCAAGTCAACAGTAAGTGCTTAAACCTTCCTCTACATTAAGTATTCTAGGATGGTTATTTATGATTGGATCAATACCATGCAAGCAGGTATTGATCTAAACCCTATTTTGCCGACAAACCCTAATCTAGTCGGTAAACCCTAAATTCAAGTTCTAGGTTGAAGATCATCAAAACTAGGACTTGAATGGAGTTGGAAACAACTCTAAATCAATGCTCAGACCTAAGATGTATAGGAGAAACCCTAGGATCAATAGGGGGTGACCGACGGAAGGCGAGAACCAAGCGTATGGTCTTCGGGAGACATACCGGTCGCACCATATGCGATCGATACTGCGACCGGTACCTCCCGGGGACTGGTCTGTGGGGACCAGTCGACCATACCGGTCATAGGTTTCCCCACAGTGCTGCGACCGGTACCTGTGACCGGTCTGCTCTGTGAAGAGTATTTTTGACCCAGTTGGTTTTCCGTCCAACGTAAACCTAAGGAAAAACTATTCTAATTAAATCTAACATTGTGTAGGACCTTGTGATAGCACGTTTGGACCTTGTGACGTGGAGCAAGCTATCAAACAAGCGTCAGGTAAGGGAATCAGACCTAAACCCTAATAATTTAATAAACGTAAACCGTTGTTAATGATTATGGTTCTGTGGATTGATGTTTGTGCATTCTCGCATGTCATCTTTATTTTCAGTTATTATTATTGTTCATGCATACTTACTATGCTAGGTTGCGACTGTTAGGCATGTGATTTTTTTCGTTGGTGTGTGGAATGGGAAGGACTGGAGGTCTGGGATCATTCCTCACACTAGCACCTTTCGTATCGTTCTGTCTTAGCATGCTTGGTGCGGGTAGGGTATCAGGGGGAGGAAGTGGCACTGTGGTCTCTGGCCTGGGCACTAGACTCTAGCTCTATCTCTATGCCGTAGGGAGCTATGCTGGGATAGGGCCTAATATGATGGCATATAGGATTGGCTAATTGCGAACCCAGTTTGCAAGCCCTCGGCAATAGGGGCTTACGTGTTGGTATGGGTAGATTATCAGGGGAGGTGTTGGTGGTGTTTTACCTAGATGCCTTAGCTCTATCTCTATTCCATGATAGGGTGCATGTGGGACGACAATGGTGTTTGATCCATTGGGCGGCTTCACACACTCGTGTATAGAGGTGCGGTGGCCGCCAATCCTTTCTATAGCACATTGCAAACTTAAACCAGACCATAATGTGAATGTTACTTATGCATATGCTTGTTGGAGACCACAGTGCCACTTTGCTTCTTTGCTCAAAACAGGGGACTGAAGAGGCCCTGCTACTGAAACTTCAGGTGGAGGCAATACTAGACCATTCTGCCCATACGGGGGCTCAGTCTGCTATGGTGCCTGCAAGGAACACTACTGCATCACCACCGTCACAGTTTGCTGGATAGAACCCAAATGTTAAATGTTTCAACTGCCAGCAATTGGGTCATTATGCAAAGAGCTATACTCTACCTAAAAAGCAACTGCTATAGCAAGGAAAGGTATTCGCAGTCACCCCTGAGGAGGTAGCCGCATCACCTGATGTGGTTACTGGTATGATTACATCCCTTACTATTTGGCTTACTGTTGTTGTGTTTGAGCATGTAGAACTAAGGGATAATTAACTTTCAGGAACTGTAAATATAGCTGGTGTACGAACCAGAGTACTCTTTGACTCTGGGCCATGCACTCCTTCGTTTCTATTTCTTTTGGGAAGCGAATGGAATTACCTGTCAAGTGTTTGAACCCAAGTTTGATAGTTCGCTCTCCGTTGGGAGTCGAAGTGGCATTGAATGAATACTATGGGCCGTGTATAATTAGTATTGAGGGCCGAAACCTAGGAGCAAATCTGGTTCAACTCGAGACGGCAGACTTTGACATCATCTTGGGAATGGATTGGCTAGGCCATCATTCAGTTAGCTTATTATGTGGTGAAAGAAAACTTGTGCTTAAAGATGAGAAGGAAAATGAGTTTAGCTTCACTGGGACCAAGTTACCTAGGAAGAGGAAGCTGATCCTCTCCGCCCTAAAAGCTAAGAGATGCTTAAAGAAGGGAGGAGTGGGGTACTTAGTGTCTGTGGTCGACATAACTGCTGAGGTGCCAAAGATGGAAGATCTAGATGTGGTACGAGAGTTTCCAGATGTATTTCTAGAAGATCTCCTAGGTCTACCTCCAGACAGGGCTACAGAGTTCGTCATAGACCTTATGCCAGGGTCGGCACCGGTGTCTAGGGCACGATACAGGATGGCCCCTACCAAATTAAAGGAGTTGAAGACCCAATTACAAGAACTATTAGATAAGGGTTTCATATGACCAAGGATATCACCATGGGGAGCTCTTGTATTGTTCGTTAAGAAGAAGGACGGTAGTGTACGACTATGTATCGACTACCGAGAGCTGAACAAGTTAACCATCAAGAACTGATATCCTTTGCCTAGGAACGATGATTTGTTCGATCAGTTGCAGGGTGCAAAGGTTTTCTCGATGATTGATCTTAGATCAGGGTATCACCAATTGAAGATCAAGGTTGCAGATATTCCAAAGACTGCTTTCAGGACAAGGTATGGGCATTATGAGTTCCTTGTAATGTCATTCGGGTTGACCAATGCTCCAACGTCGTTCATGGAACTGATGAACCGAGTGTTTCATGACATGTTGGATACTTCGGTCATCGTATTCATTGACGACATATTGGTCTACTCACAAGATAAGGAGACTCATGCAACACATTTGAGAGCAGCCCTACAATGGCTGAGAAGAGAGAAGCTTTATGCCAAGTTCAAGAAGTGTAAATTTTGGCTGAAGGAAGTGGCCTTCTTGGGTCATGTAGTATCTGCAGACGGTATCAAGGTAGATCCAAGCAAGATCGCAGCTATAGTAGGATGGGATGCACCGAAATCAGTTGCAGAGATTCGTAGTTTTCTTGGATTGGCTGGTTACTATAGAAGATTTGTAGAAGACTACTCAAGGATCGTCGTTCCACTTACCAGACTAACCAAGAAAGGGAAAAAGTTCATATGGATGGATTAGTATGAGAAGTGCTTTTAGACTTTGAAGTCAAGACTAGTCTCGACACCTATCTTGACCATCCCAGCATCAGGCTTGCCCTTCACTTTATATACGGATGTCTCAGGTTGGGTCTTGGATGTGTGTTAATGCAAGGAGAATATGTGATTGCCTGCACATCAATACATTTGAAAGAGCATGAGAAGAACTATCCTACACATGATCTGGAATTAGCAGCAGTTATCCACGCAATCAAGACTTGGAGACACTACCTTTACGGTGAAAAAATTCAGATTAAGTCGGATCACAAGAGCTTAACTTACCTTTCACTCAGAAGGACCTGAATATGAGACAGAGGAAATGGCTGTAACTATTAAAAGATTATGATTGTGATATCCAATACCATCCAGGTAAGGCAAACATTGTGGCTGATGCCTTAAGCCGAAAGTGGGCATTGATGCCTGAGGTAGGACCTAGTACAAATGTTGCATTGTGTGCTGCAACCTCAAGCCCAATAGAAAATGATGAAGAGTATATATTAGAAACTGCAGGAGATCCAGTGGAACAGGGCTTAATTCATAAGTTCACGTTGATGTTCGCAGCCTTGAAGATCTCATCGGATCTAATAGATGAGGTCAAAGTAGCATTCCTATAGGATTCACACCTCAAGACTGTGCAAGAAGATCTACAGAAGGGTAAAAGCAATCCTGACTTTACCTTGGATTCAGACAAGGTACTCAAGTATCGTGGACGATTATGTATACCTGAGAGTGAGAACTCAAATATTAGAGATAAAGTTATGATAGAAGCTCATTACACCCCATATTCGGTACATCCAAGAAGCACCAAGATGTACCATGATTTAAGAAGATTATATTGGTGGAGGGGTATGAAAGCGGATGTAGCTCGATTCGTATTCCAATGTCTGAATTTCCAGCAAGTTAAAGCTAGAAGGCAGAGACCCACAGGTTTGCTACAACCATTATCAGAGCCAGCATGGAAGTGGGATTGTATCACAATGGATTTCGTCACTGACCTACCCTTGACACCAAAATCAGTGGATGCAATATCGATTATAGTTGATCGACTTACCAAGACAGCTCGATTCATCGCTATCAGACCTCAATATATCATAGAGAAGCTGGCCAAGCTATATGTGGATAATATAGTCAAACTTCATGGCGTCCCAGAAAGTATAGTATCTGACAGAGATCCCCGTTTTACATCGAAGTTCTGGGAAGGATTATAGAAAGCCATGGGAACCAAGTTGAAGTTTAGCACAACTTTTCACCCTCAGACAGACGGGCAGTCAGAAAGAACTATTCAAATATTAGAAGATATGCTCCGAGCGTGTGCCCTAGATTTCAAAGGAGCTTGGGACGAGAAGCTATCGCTCATCGAGTTTGCTTATAACAATAGTTACCAGGCTACAATCCAAATGGCTCCATATGAGGCACTCTATGGGAAGAAATGTCAAAAATTGGATAACGGTCGATGGTACCGTTCTATGGTACCGGTCAATGGTCAACCGGTATGGCCTGCGCAGACTTGGATCCGAAAAAGGATCTCTGCGGGTTTCACTTTCCAAATTTCAAACCGAAAGACTTTTCTAATGTTAGGAGGCTTCCTAAACCTAACCCTAACCTATATAAAGACCCCTAAACCTCCTAAAACCTCTCTCATTGATCCTCACAAACCCTAGAGAGGAGAAAGAGGCTGAAGAAGGAGAAGAAGCTAGGAAGGAGAGGAAAGAGCCGCTATTGTCGTTCGACGAAGAACACATTATCGCGAGTCAACGATAAGTTCTTAAACCTTCCTCTACATTAAGTATTCTAGGATGGTTAGTTATGATTGAATCAATACCATGTAAAGTGAGGTATTGGTCTAAACCCTATTTTGCCGTCAAACCCTAATCTAGTCGGTAAACCCTAGATTCAAGTTCTGTCGAATATCATCGAGGCTAGGACTTGAATGGAGTTGGAAACAATTCTAACTCAATTCTCAAACCTAGGATGTGTAGGAGAAACCCTAGGATCAATATGAGGTGACCGACGAAAGTCAAGAAATTGGATGTATGGTCTTCCAGAGACATACCGGTCGACCACACCGGTCGCACCATATGCGACC
>JAMYWD010001604.1:0-50000 GCA_028583415.1 Protea cynaroides
AATAAGACATTGTATATGTGGAAAATTTCAACAAAATAACTGAAAAAAATTTTGCTTGTTATTTTAACCTGTCAATGATTACTTGTGCTGCATATGTTGAGACTAAATTATTGGAATAACTTTCTAAGTTGTGCTATATGTTTCCATGTATTCAGATATCGTACAGGAAAAATTAAATTGCTTCAATGGTGGGAGGAAATGGACGTAGAGTTCATCGCAGGCGCCGACACTCAAGGGCGCCTACCATGGATAGAAGTTCAGGAACAGAAAACTCAGAAAAAAATGCCGAGAGGGTGAGAGGGGAAGAACTCAACCCCCTAAATGACACTGAAGATATGGTAAAGGAAAATGAAGAAGGTCCATCACAGGGACAACCTTCTTCTAGCTCTGAGACAATGATGGCAAATTTGGTCACTAATATGGAGGCCCAGCAGAAGAAGTTTTTCGAGGAAATGCTAAAAATGTTTAGGCCACTTGGGCCTGTGTCGACACCTACATACATGCCATCCACAAATGTTGAGAATGTTCAAGCAGCACCAGTTGGGGTTAGCACAGCTAATGAAGTACCACCACAACAGGATCAACCCAACACAGTACCCCAACCAGTTACAGGGACGCCAGTTCACAACCAATATAAGGGGGGTTTCAGTGATCGAATCGGGGGTGCATACTATGGTGGGTATCAGGGAGGAAATCAGGGAGGCTACCCATATCAGCCACAATGGAATGGACAGGCACCCTATGGACAGGTCCCTTATGCTCAGAGTAGCCTATCCAGGGCCGTGGATGGATTCTTGAAGCTCAAACCACCTACCTTTACAGGAAAGTCAGGGAAAACACTGTGGCCAGCACAGTGGATAGCTGAAATGGAGAAAAACTTTCGGCTATTGGATTGTCAGGATGGGGACAAAGTGTTATATGCCACCCATATGCTGAAAGAAGAGGCCAATGGGTGGTGGAGCTCTACCAAGTCGTACCTGGAAACCAAGCATCAAATTATCACTTGGCCCATATTCAAGGAAGCATTCTTTGACAAGTACTTCCCCAGGAGTTTTCGTGATCAGATGGAAAGAGAATACCTTAACCTGCAACAGTCACAGATAACAGTGGAAGCCTATCAGCAGAGGTATGAGGAGTTATTCTTCTTTACCCCAACCAGTATGCAGGAGGAAGCAACAAAGACTCATCGTTTTACCATGGGTCTTCGGGGTGCTATTCGAGAACATGTATTGGGCCGAGGAATGAACATTTATAATGAAGCGGTACAGGTGGCTCGGGTCATTGAGTCAAGTCAGAAAGAAAGTTTCATTGCACAAAGTAGGGGTCTGAAGAGACCTAATCCTGAGATCCAAGATGGAAGAAACAATAGGCCATACCGTCCATTCAGGCCACCAACTAGCACCGTGCCTCTCAGACCGGCTCTTGCAATGCAATCACAGGCAACGGGGTCGAACCCTAATGTAAAATGCTTCAATTGCCAACAGGTGGGGCATTATGTCAGAACATGTCCACAACCAAAGAGAGAGCAACAGCAAGGCAAGGTGTATGCTGTTACCACAGAAAAGGCAGCCGCATCACCAGATGTGGTTACAGGTATGATTTTGTACTTGTTCCTTAATTGTTGCATTAAATTGTTTATGCATTTGAAACTAAGGGAGAATTTGAACTAAAACCTTATGTACAGTAATTATACCAGAGGTACCCGCAAGAGTCCTGTTTGACTCCGGGGCAACCCATTCTTTTGTATCCGTGTCATTCGGAAAAGGACTAGGTCAACCCATCAAGACTCTACAACCAAGTCTGTTAGTTCGGTCTCCCATGGGAATGGAGGTGGTATTAGCAGAATATTATGGTCCTTGTCCAGTGCATATTGAAGGACGAGAATTAGAAGCCAATCTAGTCCAGCTGGAGATGTCAGATTTTGATGTGATTTTGGAAATGGACTGGTTATCTAAACACTCGACGAACCTGCTATGTGCCGAGAAGAAGTTGATATTCAAAGACAATGAAGGGATTGAGTTTAACTTTAAAGGGGCTAAGTTGCCCAGGAAGAGAAAGCTCATACTCTCAGCCTTAAAAGCATAGAAGTGCTAGAGAAAGGGGGAGAAGGATACCTTGTGTCAGTGGTGGATGTGACCGCTGACCTGCCAAAAATGGAGGACATTGATGTAGTACAAAAATTTCCTGATGTATTTCCCGAAGACCTACCTGGGTTGCCACCAGACAGGGCTACTGAGTTTGTGATAGACCTACTACCAGGGGTGGCACCTATGTCTAAAGCACCGTACAGGATGGCTCCTACCGAGTTGAAAGAATTAAAAACTCAGCTGCAAGAACTGCTAGACAAGGGATTTATAAGGCCTAGTATCTCACCTTGGGGAGCACCTGTGCTCTTTGTCAAGAAAAAAGATGGTAGCATACGTCTCTGTATGGACTATCATGAATTGAACAAGCTCACTATCAAGAACAGGTACCCACTACCTAGGATAGATGATTTGTTCGATCAATTACAAGGTTTAAGTGTATTCTCGAAGATTGATCTGAGATCAGGGTATCATCAGCTCAAGATTAAGGAAATAGACATCCCCAAAACAGCTTTCAGGACGCGTTATGGACACTATGAGTTCTTAGTAATGTCCTTTGGGTTGACTAATGCACCTGCATCCTTTATGGAGTTAATGAACCGGGTATTCCATGACATGCTTGATACGTCAGTTATCGTATTCATCGATGATATCTTAGTATACTCTAAGGACCAGGAGACGCATGCAGTGCATCTAAGAGCAGCGTTACAAAGACTGAGAAGAGAAAAACTATATGCAAAATTCAAGAAATGTGAATTTTGGTTAAAGGAAGTGGCCTTCCTTGGTCACGTGGTTTCTGCTGAAGGAATCAAGGTAGACCCCAGTAAAATTTCAGCCATTATAAGATGGGAGGCGCCGAAGACAGTTGCTGAAATTCGTAGTTTCCTGGGCTTAGCTGGATACTACAGAAGGTTTGTGGAAAATTATTCCAAGATTGTTGTTCCACTCACCAGATTGACCAAAAAGGGGGAGAAATTCATATGGACCGATGAATGTGAGAAATGCTTCCAGACGTTGAAGTCAAAGCTGGTATCAGCACCTATATTGACTATTCCAGCCCTAGACCATCCATTTATATTATATACAGATGCTTCAGGTCTAGGACTGGGTTGTGTGTTGATGCAAGGAGAGCAGGTGATAGCCTATGCCTCAAGACGGCTGAAAGATCATGAGAAGAACTTCCCTACACATGACCTAGAATTGGCAGCGGTTATTCATGCTATCAAGACTTGGCGGCACTACTTGTATGGCGAGAAATTCCAGATTAAGTTTGACCACAAAAGCCTGACATATCTGTTCACCTAGAAAGACCTGAACATGAGGCAGAGGAGGTGGCTTGAACTACTCAAGGACTACGACTGTGACATTCAGTATCACCCTAGTAAAGCTAACATTGTAGCCGATGCACTGAGCAGGAAATGGGCATTGAATCCTGAAGCAGGACCAAGTACTAATGCAGCGTTGTGCGCTGCTGTTTCTGGTTCATCAGATGATGAAGAACAACTCTTAATAAAGTCAGCAGATGATCCTATTGAGCAAGGGTTGATACACCAGTTTACCTTAATGTTTGCAGCATTGAAGATTTTGCCCGACCTGAAGGAAGAAATAAAGGCAGCAGTCCTACAGGACCCATACCTCAGGACAGTTCAAGAGGATTTGGAAAAGGGTCGAGCCAATCCTGATTTTACTTTAGATGCAGACAAGGTACTCAGATACCGTGGGCGTTTGTGCATACCTGAGGATGAAGATCTGGAAATCCGAAATCGGATTATGTTGGAAGCTCACTCCACCCCATATTCAGTACACCCTGGAAGCACTAAAATGTACCATGACTTGAAAAGGTTGTACTGGTGGAGGGGTATGAAAGCTGATGTGGCCCGACATGTATTTCAATGTTTAAACTGTCAACAAGTCAAAGCAGAAAGACAGAGGCCTGCAAGATTACAACAACCATTACCTGAGCCAGCATGGAAATGGGATTGTATAACCATGGATTTCGTCACTGGCCTACCTATGACTCCGAGGTTAGTGAATGCAGTATGGGTAATTGTAGATCGCCTCACCAAGACAGCCAGATTTATCCCAGTCAGACCACAATATACTATGGACAGGTTGGCAAGGTTGTACGTGGACAATATAATCAGGCTCCACGGGGTTCCAGAGAGTATTGTGTCTGATGGAGATCTACGCTTCACATCTTTGTTCTGGGAAGGACTTCAGAAGGCAATGGGAACGAAACTAAAGTTTAGCACAACTTTCCACCCTCAAACTGATGGTCAGTCGGAGAGGACCATTCAGATTCTAGAAGACATGCTTCGGGCATGTGCTATCGACTTCAAGGGGGCTTGGGATGAGAAGCTTTCACTCATTGAGTTTGCCTACAACAACAGCTACCAGTCTACGAACCAGATGGCCCCATACGAGGCCTTATATGGCAAGAAATGTCGGACACCTTTATTATGGGACGAAGTTGGAGAAAGACGGATTGTAGGACCAGAATTTGTGGAAGAAACTTGCAAGGCAGTAGATCTAATCAAGAACCGAGTAAAGACAGCTCAGGTGCGTCAGAAGCACTATGCTGATAACAGACGATGGGATCTTGAATTCATGGTTGGGGACAAGGTGTTCTTGAAGGTGTCACCAGTAAGAGGCTTAAAGCGGTTCGGCAGAAAAGGAAAATTGTGTCGTAGATATATGGGACCATATGAAATTCTATCCCAATGCGGCAAAGTAGCCTATCAACTTGCATTGCCACCAGCGATGTCTAGTGTCCACGATGTCTTCCACGTGTCCTTACTGAAGAAGTACGTAAGAGACCCCTCACTCATTCTTGTTGCAGACCCCCCAGATTTGACAGAAGACTTAACCTTCGAGGTGGTGCCAATCCAGCTCATTAGTAAAAAGGTACAACAACTTCAAAGGCGAGCTATCCATTATGTCAAGGTAGTTTGGAAAAGTCAGGACGTAGAAGAAATTATTGGGGAAGAGGAGGATGCCATGCGACAAGCGTATCCCCATCTTTTCGACTCTGAAGGTACCTGCAATTTCGGGGACGAAATTTCTTTTAAGGGTGGGGGAATTGTGAGACCTACATGCAAATTTCGGGGACGAAATTTTTTTAAGGGTGGTAGAGTTGTAAGAACCGTATTCTAAAACCGGGTCTAAACCATGGTTTTATATGATGACAGGTGTCCCAATTATAACCGGACCGGAGGATGAAGCCGAGTGACGAGCCACTCAAATTTCAGGTAAGAAAAAGAATAAAAAATGCCTAAAATCCATACCGGTCTCACTATACCGGTTGCAGTATAGTGCAACCGGTATGTGCAACCGGTATGGTATACCGGCTGCACTATACCGGTTGCGGTGTCTCCAACCGGTATGTGCGACCGGTATGCCTGACTCCGGCTGTAGACAGACTCCAGTGAGTCTGTCTCTCAGAATGGAAACTTGGAAAATTTCCATTCTGAGGAAAAACCTTCCATGGATGGTCTCCCTCTATTAATAGAGAAGGAGACACTCCATTGCTCCTTCTCAATACCCTGGCCGTCTGGAGAAGAACTGAGAAGGAGCAAGAAGGTGGAGGCCGCCCAGGAAGGAAGAGCACGCCGCCAACCGACAACGCCGGTAAGTGCTCTGTACTGTTAATAATGTTAGGAGATCGGATCGGAGCCGCGAAGTGGCGCAATGATCCAAAAAGATTATAGTTTCCATTGTTCTTCCTCATTCGAATCTAACCGAGGTTTGATACGGTATAGCCGAGATCCGAAGACCACTAGAGGGTTTGGACCTTAGTAAAGGGTAGGGGAAACTCAGGGTATACCGGATGGACTATAGGTCCAGCGGTATGGCCTTGCGGTATATACCGCAGGCACATACAGGTCTCACTCAGTGAGATCTGAGTGAGACCGGTAAGTGCAACCGGTATATACCGGTCGCACATACCGGTTGCAGTATGTGCAACCGGTATAGTGCCACCGGTATACCGGTGGCACATACTAGTCTCACTATGCTGAGACCGGTACCTGGGACCGGTATGGGTTTCCAAGCCTGGTTTGCTTGGCCAAACCTGGTTCCGACCCCTAAAACTTTAATAAATGAATTCTAACATAAATATGTGATTATGTAGGACCTGTAGACACTGTGAGTAAGCTCTCTGACGCAGAACGGGATCAGTATCACGCGTCATGTAAGGAACAAGACCCCAAACATAAATAACTAAATGACAGTAAACTTTTGTAATATAATTTGGTATCTGGAAATACATATTGCTTGATGTCTGTGCATCCCACATGTCATGTAGTTGTTTCTTTTATCTTATTATAATCATGCATTTCATATGCTAGGATTGTTGTGTGTTTAGGCATGTGTATGTTTTAGTTAGTGTGTGGAATGTGAAGGGGATGTGCCCTGGATATATCCACAACTAACACTTTTCTCGTATCGTCTTTATCTTAGCAAACTCAGTGCAAATAGGGTATCAGGGGGAGGACGTGGGATTGTGGTTCTTCCTGCCCACCAGACTCGAGCCCTATCTCTATGTTGTAGGGAGTAGTGCTGGGGTAGGTTTGTATAGCCTTTACTTTAGTAGACTTGGTACGACTAGGGTATCAGGGGGAGGACGTGGGATTGTGGTTCTTCCTGCCCGCCAGACTCGAGCCCTATCTCTAGGTCGTAGGGAGCCGTGCTGGGGTAAGGCTATTGATACTGTATTGACATCTAAGACTGGTTAGAAATGGAACCCACTTGCAAGCCCTTGCCAATAGGGGTTTAGGTATTGGTACGGTATGGGGTATAAGGGGGAGGACGTGGGATTGTGGTTCTTCCTGCCCGTCAGACTCGAGTCCTATCTCCATACCGGAGTGAGTGTTGTGGGGCAACATCAGTAGTGTGGTAGGTGCCTGACTGTTGGGTGTGCTCACATTCTCGTGCATGGAGGTGCGGTGGCCGCCAAACCTTACCATAGCATATTTGCAAGTTATACCTGGCCCAAATTGTAATGTTATCTCATGCATATTGTACTATTGCATTGGTCTTGTACATACTGAGCTAAGTTGTGAGCTCACCCAAATATATATATATATATATATATATATATATATCTTTACATATCTAATACATGTATATATATATGGAGGACTTCATGATCTTATGGGGTATACGGTGAGGACTTCATGGGCTTACAGCACAGTGGCTGCCCTGGACTCCCAGACATTGGAGGACGAGCATGATGCATCATGCGAGTGCTCGTTCTGTGTCTTTTCTCAGTGATAGGTTTATTTTCAGTTAAAGATTTGTAATAATTACTATTTAAATTTTGATGGGTGATGGAATAAGTTGGATATTTATTTAAATTACAATTTAGATCTCGGCTCATTTATTTATTTCCGCTGCTTTGTATTATATCTCTGATTTTGTTAGACTGCTTGGGAATGATTGGTTGACACGGTCTATTGAGATCCTGGTGTGAACCGTAGTTTAGATCCGGTTCACTCACACTTCTGGTTCAACCGAAATTGGGGTGTGACATCTAAGCATTGAGTTAGAGTTGTTTCCAACTCCATTCAAGTCCTAGTTTTGATGATCTCAACCTAGAACTTAAATCTAGGGTTTATTGACTAAATTAGGGTTTGACGGCAACATAGGGTTTAGATCAATACCTCGCTTTGCATGGTATTGATCTAACTACAACTAACCATTCTAGATTACTTATGGTAGAGGAAGGTTTGAGCACTTACCGTTGACTTGCGGTAACTTGTTCTTCGTCGAACGACAATGTCAGCTTTTCCCTTTCCTTCCTAGATTCTTCTCCTTTTTCAGCCTCTTTCTCCTTTCTAGGGTTTGTGAGGATCATGGAAGAGGTTTTAGGAGCTTTAGAGAGGTTTATATAGGCTAGGTTTAGGTTTAGGAAGCCTCCTAGCATTAGGAAATTCTTTCGATTTGAAATTTGGAAAGTGGGACCCACAGAGATCCGTTTTCGGATCTTAGTGGTTTGCCACACAGGCTATACCGGTCGACCGGTACCAAGACCGGTACCATCGAATAGTATGAACTAATTCATACTTAATTCAGTTTGTTTCGTATCTGTTTGTCATCCGCTCGTCCCGTCTGGCCCGGTGATGATTGGAAGACCTGTTACGACATGAATTCAAGGTTTAGATCGGGTTCATGGAGTGCGGGTCTTACATATGAAGCCATATATTTGCCATATTTGATGCTCACATGCTCACATGCCATATTTGATTACTCATTGCTATATTTAGATGCACACTATCATTGCTATATTTGGATCCATACTATCACTACTATGTTTGGATGCCCACATTGCTATGTTGGATTGTTTACATTGCTATATGTGGACACACTACTATATTTGGATTGTTTACATTGCTATATTTGTGTTATTGCCATATTTGATCCACTTGCAATTGTCATGTTTAGAAAGAGATATATTAGAAAGAATAGAACAAATAGGGTACGAGATCCCTAAAATTGGAAAGGTTAGAATGAATAGGGTAGGAGATCCCTAAAAATGAAAAAAAAAATAGAAAATAGTGATAGGCAACCCTAGTAAACCTAAAAAATAGAACAAATAAAGATAGGCAACCCTAGAAACCTAAAAGAACAGAACAGAACAAGTAAAGAATAGAATAGAACAGAACAGAACAAATGAAGAACAAAATAGATAAAGAGAGAATAAAATTGGAAAGAACAGAACAGTAGGGATAGGCAACCCTAGAAACCTAAAAGAACAAAATAATAAAGAACAGAACAAGTAAAGAACAGAACATAACAAATAAAGAACAAAACATTTAGAGGAAGAACAAAAATAGAAAAAACAAAACGACAAGGATAGGCAACCTTAGAAACCTAAAAGAACAGAAAAGAACAATAAAGAACAGAACAAGTAAAGAACAGAACAGAACAGAACAAATAAAGAACAAAACAGATAGAAGAAGAACAAAATTGGGAAAGAACAGAAAGGGGAAGGCAACCCTGGAAAACCTAGAAAAGAAAGGTAGTTTTTGAACTATGTTGTACCTGATTTCTAGGGCAAACCCTAGAATACTTAGGCAGTTTGGGAGTGTAAGACCCGCACTCCACTAACATGGTTTAACCGTGTCGTGCCAGATCTTCCCATCATTCTTGGACCAAGTGTACCGAGTAAGTAAAGATCACAAACCAGGTATAAAAATCGACTCAACACCCAAAACTGTATACATATGGTCGCATACCTGGGTAGGTCCGGTCGACCATATGGTAAGAATGAAGATCACAAATCTAAGACCCCACGGTCGATGATTTCAATCCTACGATCGACGGGTTCTGCGACCATAGCCATCGACCGTGAGACCTCAAATCAGACTCCGAGTTTTGGAAACTTTACTAAACTAAGGGATTTCTTTCCTATTGAAAGAGTACTCTATATGAAGAGTTTTCCTCTATATAAAGGACGTCCCTCAGCCCTTTTTCACTCTTTTAGAACATTAGTAAACCCTAGAGAAAGAGAAGGGAAGAGAAGAAAGAGAAGGAGAAGATGAAAAAGCTAAGGAAATAAATGACTGAGAAGAGATTGGCTCTCTATCACAGGCAAAGGTATGAACCTAATCCCTGGAGATGTAAACTCTACGGAATAAGACTTCTATGAAAAATAGGCAATATCAATCTATTATGATCCATGTGATTTCCTTGAGAAAATCCCAAGGAGAATCATGAGGAGAGAGTTTGATGATTAGGGTTGATAAGAAACTACTAATGATGGCCATAGAATGACCTTAGAATAAACCCAATTGAAGAGTAGAGGAATTGACCTAGGAAGAACTCGAATTGCATGTAGTCTGTGACCAGAAATCTCAAGGTCGTAGCTACGGTTGACCATAACATGACCAGCATGACCAGAGGATCGACCATAGGCATTTAGGAAGATTCAGGAATCATATGGTCGTAGCTATGTCACAACTTATGCGACCGTAGGGCATCTACCATAGGCAGTAAGGTCGATACAATATGAGACCATATGACCAATCAGACACCTATCAATGCTCTGTTTTAGTTTCCTACTACCGTAACATGTCACATATGAACCTTAACTTAAATTCATCTAAATTTTAGGTTGTTAAATTGATTGAAAGAGAATTGCAAGGCTTGGAAGGAGATCGAGTATTGTTAACAGGTGAGGGAACAAGACCTAAACTAATTGGTTAATAACAAACTATTTATTTTTATTGAGTCCAATGCCATGATTGATTCTATGCTTGTATGCTTGTAATGTGCATCTCACATGTCATCCAATATTCTTACTATTATTGTTCATGCATATTTAATTCTATTTATTTATAACATGATGATGATGATGATGCTAGGAATAGGCATGTAAATGTATGTGTGTGGTTGGTGTGTTGGATGCGAGTCAAGCATCAGGGGGAGGAAGAGGCATGGTGGTCTTCGACCTCGTCACTAGAATCTAACTCTATCTCTACCCTAGTCTTGCCCACTAACATCGTCGTATCGCCATTACTTTAGCAGAACTATTACGTCGTAGGGCATCAGGGGAGGTGGTCTCGGACCGTGTGGTCTCTGACTCTGTCGGGGGGCCTTAGCTCTTTCTCTATGGACGTATTGAGTGGTGCTGGGGTGAGGCCTTGGATATATTATTTGGCATTAGGATTGGTTAGTTATGAGCCCAGTTTGCAAGCCCTCGCCAATAGGGGCTTACGTATTGGTATGGGTAGGGCATGAAGGGAAGTGTTGGCGGTGTTTGATCCGGACACTTTAGCTCTATCTCTATTCCATGGTGGGTGCAAGTGGGACGACAATGGTGTTTAATCTATTAGGCAGATTCACACACTCGTGTATAGAGTTGCGGCGGCCACCAAACCTTTCTATAGCACATTGCAAACTTATAAACCAGACCAAAGATATGAATTGAATGCATGCATATGTTTGTTGCATTTTTTTGTTCGTTCACTGAGCTGTGATGTGTGCTCACCCTTTCGACGTCGAATATTTTTTGTTGATGATGCAGGTCCTACCGTTGAAGAATATATGAATGCACCGATGTATGGACACGTTGCTGCGATGGACGTAGAAGCTGAAGAAGATGTGCATGATTCATCATGCGAGTGCAATCAATGTGTTTTTGCTTAAGTTTAGTTATAACTTGAACATCGGATATGTAATTGATTATTTATTTTTATGTCTTGTGGTTTGGAGATAATTGGATTAAATACTTATTTATCACTGTTAGACTCAGTTCATTATCTATAGGACTTTCGCTTATTTGTTTATTACCTCTGATACTTAATGTGGAATGTGTGTTTGGTTTGATATGGTGGGTACGACCTATGCAAGATCCTGGGTGAACTGTTGGTTTATTGACGGTTCATCACACCGTTCTGGTTAGAACAGAATTGGGGTGTGACAGACCCGAACTGAGATGTTATTAGACATGTTTTGGGTTGAGGTATGACATATCCTACCTTTCTCGGTCTAGTCTCAGCTAGCCCAAAACAAGCCCAAAAAAGTAGACTGATGAGCCCGAACCTGATAATAACCCGAACCAAATCGACTTAGACCGAATATTAAACCCTGGATTCACTATTTCAGCCTTTTGAATGGCCCTAAAGGGTTTCCTATAGATCTCTCATCCGGAACTTGTCCAAACTAGCCTGATAACAACTTGAAACTAGATTTGCCCATTAGTTAATGTGCACAGTGCAACCCACCTAGCCCAAAGCTTTTAATGGACATGTTTTGGTCAACCTCTTTAGCCCGACACCGATTTTGCCCAGATTGAAACCGGACCTTTAACACCCCTAATAAAAACAATATCCAAGATGGAGCATGACATTTGCAGAAGCATGGAAAGTTTGGGTTTGGTAGATCCCCGTTCATGAGTCAAAGGAAGAGTTTGTTAGGTCCTTCTCACTTCAACTGACCAAGGACCCACTCACTGGCAGCAAGCCATAAACTTCCTAATTCTCTCATCTCTCATTTTGCATATAAAAAGGCTTTATGAGGCAGTTCAATCATTGTGAGTGTGTACAACCGAGAGAGAACTCCCATTTTCTCTATAATTCTCTTCGCTCTGAATCCTCCTGTAAGGGTGAGAGAGAGAGAGAGAGAGAGAGAGAGAGAGAGAGAGAGAGAGAAAGAAGGGAAGAGTAATTACTCGTGGATTCCTCGTATGTGGTTCCAATGCATAGACATTTTCTCTATTAAGGGAAGAGGTATATAAGGTGATAATTCTTCTTGTATTATTACATCGACATTGAGGTGAGAGCATTATTGTACTTTGTGGATCCATCTATTGTTTTGATGAGTTATTTTGTTTTACCCAAGAGTGGGTTATTTCTCTTGATTGGTAGCCTCTAGTTTTGATTAGATAAGATTGTTTTGTATTCTCATACTTATCATAATGGAGATTTACCTGGACCAGGACTCGTGGTTTTTCCCTTTCACATTGGAAGGGTTTTTACACATAAAAATTACTGTGTTCTCTTGTAGTTTGCTCTATTCAATTCATCTACATTATTATTTCTATTCATATATTTGTTATTGTGTATCTCCATTGATATACATATAAGCGGAAAAAATCTTGTTTTCCCCCTAATAGAGCCGTGGGGGAGGTACAGTAAATATTATGTTAGAACAAGGTAGAGGCAAAAGAGACAATAGTAGATGGAGGTGAAGAAGAGAGGGAGAGGGAGAGGGAGAGGGAGAGGGAGAAGGAGAGGGGTGGGGTGGGAGTTGCAGAGCAGGTGGGCATGTGGGAGTTGCAAAGGGGCAGGCATGGCGGCAATGGCTGCAAATGAAGCTGGATGCAGAGGGTGAGGGTGAAGAGGTGGAGCCTATAGTTAAAGGATGAGGTGGAAGGGTAAACTAGGAAATATGTATAATTTGTAAACAAAAATATTTCACAACATACCCTAAATGTCAGTTTTGAAACTTGAGGTATCCAAGTATCTTTTTCTTAAACATTGGATATATACTTCAGCTTTTATTTACCCTAATTATAGAATGCATCTTTCATGTAATGTAAATAAACATGCATGTCAGAGGAGCCATATAAATAAGAATATGAAGTACCAGGAAGAAAAATACAACAAACAATGGGCGTCAACAACTATTGATCAACCATGTAGGCCCCGTTTGATAACAGTCTTGCTCCTGATCCGTTACTTTTGCTCCAGAGTCAATTTTTTGAGAGTAGAATGTTGTTTGATAATGCTGCTCTAGATTCCAGAGCTTATTGAGACTAGAATCCTGTTTGATAAAAAACGAATCTGGAATCGATTCTTGATCTGGTGGTGGTGGTGGCGGTGGCAGTAGTGGTGGTGGTGGTTGTGGGGTGGTGGTGGTGGATGGCAATGGTGGTGGGGTTCGAGGTGGCGGTGGCGGTTGTGGTGGTGGCGGTGGTGGTGGTGGTAGCCGTCAAGCCTTTGTTTTGATCCGACTCTCTCTTTATAGTTCTCTTTCATTTGCTCTGGAGCAACGAGAGTTAGCTTTTTTTGCTCCCAAATTTGGACTCTCAGAGTAAAAAAGAGTCATGTTCACTCCCTTGGAGCTTGGAATCAGATCGGACTTACCAAATGGGATTCAGCCCTGAAATTGCTCCCAAAGAGACAGAATCCTAGAATCCTAAAATCCTAAAACAAGAGTGTTATCAAACAGGACCATAATCCCTCCCCTGAAGCAGGCACAGGAAGATATGCATGTACCTGTCTGGCTTCATATTCATCCCACCCAGAAAATGATTTGGGATGCTCCTTTCATACAGGACTTGTAGAAGAAAACTATCTGGATTTTTCTTTCTTTGGGATTTCCTCATAATCATTGGTCCATGACTACAACAACACATATGAGGATGGGAGAGATAAACACATAAAGTGGTCAATATTTCATCATTACTTTTTTCTTGTGCTGTTTTTTCATTTCTTTTCCTTTATTGGCATCCAAACACATATAGTTAAGGGATTTGGGAAAAAGTTTTATGTGTGAATGTGTCCCCCTAGGCCCTCTCACATGGCTTGGGAAATGACCTCCCTACCCCTTCTAAGAGGATGTCCTGTAGTTTAAACTACAGCGAAGGCGCCAATAAGATCCAAAAAAGCGGAGAAAAGACCCATCTCTTTAGAGCCTCATCATAAATTTACCCACACCCAATGCTGTTATGTATTTAACAGAAAAATAAAAATGTCTATTTTACCCTCATTGTCCCTCACTACATTACCCACTTTTTCAAATGATCCCCCCGGTCATTGGCTGAGAAAGATTGAGCCGAACCATCTTAGGTAGAATAGTCCAGATTTCTTATAGTCACGGACGACTGAGATACATTTGCAGAAATCAAAATTATTGTATTACCGTATAAATAAAAAATCGTCACCAGCATTGATGACTCGGACCGTATTTTATTAGTTTTTATTTTGAAAAATTTTAAAAATCAAAGAGAGAAGATGAGATAAAACCCCTTCAACGACCCTTGAAAGATCATTTCTGGTCATCAATCACAAGGTATGAAGAGCATTACAGGAAAGGCAAAGTTCACCCATCGCTTCCTATTGTATCGGATCATCTTGCTTTCTTACCTGCAACTCTTTTCACGCTTACAGTAGAGTTTTTCCCGGAGATAGGGAGGTACTGGCTTATCTTATCTCTTGTACCGATAACTCATCGGATGGTTCAAGGAACGGTCGGAAACCGAAGACTGTTGCTGGTAGTGCAAGCGGTGGAGATCATCCTGCATCGTTTAATTGCAACTGTTTTCGGTGCTATATGAGTTACTGGGTTCAGTGGGATTCTTCACCTAACCATCAAATCATTCACGAGATTCTTGATGGTTTCGAAGATCGGTTGATTCAGCAACGAGCTAACTCTAAGAGCAAAAAAGGGAGAAGGAGAAGAGGCACTCATGCTAACAGTAGCCAAGTTGGGATGTTGTGTACCTCACATTCCCAAGGACATTGGCTACAGTTATAACCAGAGAGGGGCTTGTAGGGTCGAAGAAGAGAGAGGTGGGAGCAAGAAGCGTTGGAGAATCGAAAGGGGGAGCCGGAGAGATCGATGCAACATAGAGATGGGAGCTGACAGAGAGAACACGAGAGATTGAGGGTGACAAGGGCAGAGAGATAATGCGAGAGAGAGAGAGAGAGAGAGAGAGAGAGTGAGGCGAAACAGAGAGACGAGGCAGAGAGAGGGAGATGATGAATCGTAGAGATAGATAGAAAGAGCGAATGGGGCAGAAAGATAAAGAGAGATTGAGCGAAAGAAAAAAGAGAAAAAGAAAGGAGCAGGGAGATGAAGCAATGAGAGGGAAGAGAGAGGGAAAGGGAAGATAGTAGAGAGATGGAGAGAGGGCGAACCAGGAAGAGGAGAGGAGGGAGAAAGGGAGATGCGGAAACAGAGAGATAGAGAAAGAAAGGAAGGGAGCAGAGAGAAATTACCTGGTAAATCACAGTGCATCATCCCATTCATCCCTGTTCACCTATGGTGTCGCCTGACTGCAGCTCGAGGATGGCAACTTTCCCATCCCCCGCCTCCAGTTGGTCTCGAATTCTCCAGGGTCGTCGAACAGAAGCAGGTTGCCCGGCAAGAGGATCTAATCAAACAAATAAGGGTAATTTCGCCATTATTTAATTTATAATCTTACCATCTCATCACTTAAGAGACCTGTCTGATACATATTTCATATATAAAGGGGGTGGGTGAAATTATCGATAAAGTTTGGGGTTACATGAATTAAAAGTAAAGCTAAGGACGTGTGGGCGAAATTTTCCTTAAATTTATAGTGAGTTGATTGACTTTGGATCAAACCATATTTAGTAAGTTTGACAAAAATTCAGATATGAATAAGTACGAGTATTAAATGGGTATGGACTTCAATATGGGGACTATGAATTTGGTATAAAAAAAAAAAAATGCAAATGGCAGTAACACGATACATGTTTAATACAGTAGCTAGACTTTGGACTAAAAATGCAGGCATAAATTTACTATGCAATAGACATCATTCAACAAATAGAATATAACATATAAATATAAATTTATAAAAAATAAATCTTGTTATCCATGAAACATACACAATTTTTAAAACTAATAAACAGTTTAAAGCTTGTACTTCAAAATTTGTAATCTCAAACTCTTCAGATTTATCTCCTTAAATCACTCCTCTTTAATCACTCTAAAGATTTATCTCCTTTAATTACTCCACATATTTATCTCCTTAAATCACCCCACATATTTAAATCTCTTTTAATTACTCCACATATTTTTTCTCCTTAAAATCACTTTCTTAAACCACTCCGTAGATTTGTCTCCTTAAATCACTCCATATATTTATCTCTATTCTAAAATCTTACTATCGATGGGAAGGTTTTTTTTTAATTTTTTTTTTAAAAGTTTAATACTATTAAATGCCTATTATTCATGTATAATATATTTCAATACTAAAAACATGAATTTTCCTGAATTTACGCACTAGTTCATTAAAGTCATTTTATTCAACTCAATAATACAATTCCATATTATTCGCATATAATAATATGGAATGTCTCATACTCTACGCTGAACATCATTTTGAACTTGTATTTCATCTCTTAATGGGACCCAATAATTGATTCAAAAGTAAATCATCTATATAAGAAACTAATCTTGGATGATTACAGGAAAGCAAAACTCTGCCTTCTCTTTAGAAACAGAAAGTACTCGACAACAAGAAAATGGGTAGGTCATGCTTTACTCCATTTTCACTAATTTCTGCACTTTTGTTGCTGATTTCATTTGCAGCTGCAAATTCAAAGCCAGTAGTACTCAATGAAATTTTCCAATGTCTTTCCTCCCATTCTCAATCCTCCATTCCAATTACCAATTCTTTCTATACCCAAACCAATTCTTCCTATTCCACCATCTTAGAATCTACTATAGACAATCTCAGATGCTACTCCCCCACAACAATAAAGCCTCTGCTTATTATTACACCCATGGTGGAATCCCATATCCAAGCAGCTATTTATTGTTCCAAAACCTATGGCCTGCAACTCCGAGTCCGAAGTGGCGGTCACGACTACGAAGGTCTCTCCTTTGTAGCAGATTCTCCCTTCCTTATGCTTGACATGAGCCATTTTAGACAGATCGATGTCAATATAGAAGAGAACAGTGCATGGGTTCAGCCTGGTGCAATCCTTGGTGAACTCTACTATAAAATTGCAGAGAAAAGTAAGATTCATGGCTTCTCTGCAGGACTTTGTCCCACCATAGGTGTTGGTGGGCACTTCAGTGGAGGTGGGGTTGGTCCCATGATGAGAAAGTATGGGGTTGCTGCTGATCACATTGTTGATGTTCGAATGATTGACAGCGAGGGGAGAATTCTCACCAGAGCATCCATGGGGGAAAACTTATTTTGGGCAATCAGAGGAGGTGGAGGTGCAAGCTTTGGAGTTATAATTGCATATAAGATAAATCTTGTTCCTGTCCCACCTACCGTCTCTGTTTTTAGTGTCTCCAAGACTTTAGAACAAGGTGCTTCCAAGGTTCTTTACAGATATCAAGAAGTTGTTGACAAGTTGGATGATGATCTATTCATCAGAGTTAGCATTGTCCCTACTACCGATCAAAGTGGGAACAAAACTATACCGGTAAGGGTGTAAATCGATTCATAAACAGTGTATCACTTATATTTTAATCTCTTCTTCTAAATATTTTAATTCCTTAGATATTTGATAATATATTAATATATATACCACAATATAAACGGGTTTTGCAGTTCTAAACCGGTCTTAATTATTTATACGTATAACCAAAATTGAACCAATTAGTTTTGGTTTGGTTTCTCTTTTCTGGTACAGAACTGATACATTTTGATACAGGTAGCATTCAGCTCATTGTTCCTTGGTAGTGCCAAAGACCACCTCTCATTGATCCAGACTAGTTTCCCGGAATTGGGTGTCCAAAGCAAGGACTGCAAGGAAATGAGTTGGATCCAATCTGTTCTTTTCTTCGCCGGCTACAGGAACGGAGAATCTATAGATACTTTACTCGACAAAACACCACAATTCAGAAGCTACTTCAAGGGGAAATCGGATTTCGTCCAGGCGCCGATACCAGAAAGTGGGTTGGAAGGTCTATGGAAAATACTCTTGGAAGGAGATACCTCTCTAATATTCTTCCTCCCTTTTGGTGGAAAGATGAATGAGATTCCAGAATCTGCAATTCCTTTTCCACACAGAAAGGGGAACATATATAACATTCAGTATATAGCAATGTGGACAGAAAAAGAGAATCCACAAGCTGAAAAACACATAGCTTGGGTCAAAAAATTGTATGACTACATGGCTCCTTATGTTTCAAAGAACCCTAGAGCTACATATCTGAATTACAGGGATCTTGACTTGGGCCAAAATGGAAATACAAAAACAAACTATTCTCAAGCTTTGGTTTGGGGTTCCAAGTATTTCAAGAATAATTTCGATCGGTTGGTGCGTGTGAAGACAACGGTTGATCCAAGTAATTTCTTCAGGAATGAACAAAGCATTCCACCTTTTAAGATGGAGGTTGACGATTTCCTTGTTAATTAATAGTTAAAGGCAAAAGGTTCTGTGCACGCTGATGCACTTTGCTTCTATTGTCGGATGGGAATAGGCGGATAATGTATAATATCAAATTTGTCCTCTAATAATTTTAATTATATTGTATGCTTTGTATTTGAATTATAAAAAAAAATAATTTAAGTATGGATTGTCACATCTTTATGTAATTCTAAATTTTTCAGTGAGGAGTAGAATATATATGGGGAAATGTTATTGTAACAAAGGTTTGCTATTTTTTTCAAATGTAACTGTGAGGACAATGGGAAATCGATGATCCTCCTCGGGATGGAATGTATATCCGTATCGATGAAGATCAATTGTACTGTTGGAGTCGCCACCTAGATTAAGGTCTAGGACCTCTAAAAATGTAGCCTCACCCTAAGGTAAGACTTCTATTGACTCATGACCCAATGTATCAGTTCTTTGGTCTGCAAGAGATCGGATAAGTATTCAGGGTACGGTTATGGGAAGGTGTTAGGCACCCAAACCGCCCGATCAATATTGGCCTCCTAAACTTTCCTTAAACTCTAATTTTGACTGTGCCTGGTCAACTGGATGACTAGGGTTCAATGGGGGATGTCCTAAACCAAGTTGCTAAGTTATTCTAACCTAGGGTTCAGCCAATCATATTTTAAAGCAAATAAACAAGCAAATGTAATGTACAATATTATACAATGAACCGGACCAAAGATGGTTCGGTCTTGGACTGAATCTGAAACGTGTAAGACATCTCAAACTGCCTACGTATTCCAATCCTGGAAATCAAGTCCAAAAACGTAGTTCGAATGGGTTTTGTGATTAAAGATTATGGAAGTGATTTATGCATGTGCTTCAATTAGATTCTTTGTTCAAGTTGATATTTATGCTGAATGGATGGTTGATGGGTGGCTTTGTATCGTATTTGGGATTCCCAAATTGCCTACGTATTCTAGGGTGTGCCCTAGAAATCAGGTACAACGTAGTTCGAAATGATTGTGAGAGTCAGATTTGGAATGTGTACCAAATTTCTTCTATTTTTGTCAATAGGATCTAGGGATGAGACCTAAATTCCTACCATTTTTATTTGGGATATGTACCAAATTCTTTCTATTTTTGTCAATAGGATCTAGGGATGAGACCTAAATTCCTACCATTTTTATTTGGGATGTGTACCAAATTCTTTCTATTTTTGTCAATAGGATCTAGGGATGAGACCTAAATTCCTACTATTTTTATTTGGGATGTATACCAAATTCTTTTTATTTTTGTCAATTGGAACTAAGGATGAGACCTAAATTCCTACCATTTTTATTTGGGATGTATACCAAATTCTTTCTATTTTTGTCAATAGGATCTAGGGATGAGACCTAAATTCCTACCATTTTTATTTGGGATGTGTACCAAATTCTTTCTATTTTTGTCAATAGGATCTAAGGATGAGACCTAAATTCCTACCATTTTTATTTGGGATGTATACCAAATTCTTTCTATTTTTATCAATAGGATCTAGGGATGAGACCTAAATTCCTACCATTTTTGTTGTTTTCATTTTTAGGTTTTCTAGGGTTTCCTATCCCTTTTCATTGTGATTTTCAATTTTTAGGGTTTCATACCCTAATTGCTATTTTATTTTTCATTTTTAGGGTTTTCTACCCTAATTGCTATTTTTTTTTTCATTTTTAGGGTTTTCTACCCTAATTGCTATTTTCTTTTTATTTTTAGGTTTTCTACCCTAATTGCTATTTACTTTTCATTTTTAGGGTTTTCTACCCTTATTGTTGTATTTTTTCTATTTTAGGGTGTATCTTGCCCTAATTGATCTTTCCATTCTAGGGTTTATTTTGTCCTAGTTGTTATACTCAAATAATAGCAATGTAAACAATCCAACATAGCAATGTGAGCTTAAATATAGCAGTGTAAGCATCCAAATATAGCATGTTAGAAATATATCTAAATTTAGCAACAAATCAGTCAAAGATGGCAAGTGAGCATGTGAATCAATACAAACATGGTAAGTGTGCAATCCAAAAATAAAAGCATCCAAAGATAACATGTGAAAGCATTCCAAGTATGGCATGTGAGATTGTAAGCATCAAATATGGCAATTATGTGGCATCCAAACATGTCAGTGAGCATCTAAAAAATGCTCATGATGAAAAATTCAACGGTATAAATCACTCTTGATGGTAATCTAACCGTTCAAATTTAATAAAACCACTCACAATAAAGATCCAACGGTTTAGATGGCTTAAAAACACATATGATCAAGATCCATTGGTAAAAATCATTCAAAATCACAATCTACCCATTCAAATTCAAATTTGACATCCAATGGTATATATTCAAATTACCTTAAATTTCAAGCCAATGGGATCAATTTCATAGCAATTTCAAGCATGTGATCAGAGCAATTTCATAACAATTTCAATATGTGGTCGGATGAAATTCAAGCATATTCGAATCAATTTTGAGCACATGAAACTCAAGCATTCAGATCAATTTTTAGCATATCAAATCTAAATACCTTCAGATCAAAATTTTTTATCACATGAAATTAAGACAGTCGGATCAATTTCATTCAATTTTCACAATCGAATTAATTTCATTCAATTTCCAGATCGGATCAATTTCATTTAATTTCCAGAATCAGATCAATTTCATTCAATTTCTAGATCAATCAATTGCATTCAATTTCCAGATCGGATCAATTTCATTCAATTTCTAGATCAATTGGGACAAAATTAATATCAAAATATATCAAACAGATTTTTCAAATCAATGGGACAGATTTACTTGTGATGAGGTTCGTTGATGCAAGGGATGTTGGGTGTTGGGTTTTGCTTGGGTGTTAGGTGTCACAAATAGGTGGGTTGAAGATATGGGCAGCAGGTTTGTAGTGTAGGTTCAAGCATGGGAGACAGAATTGCATAACTGGGCTGGGGTAGTGTGATGAAGATGAGGTGTATGTGTAGGACAGAATCTCAGTTGATGGCCAAGTACGCACGGCTGGGTTTTAGCAGAGGGAGATGATCATGAGTATGGTGGCAAAAAGTGGTGCTTTGGTGAGGTTGGGCAGTGATTTATCGTGAGATGAGGTGCTGCAACAAACAAACAAAAAAACAAACAGATGGGAGGGGTAGCTTACCCCAGGCGAACTCCTTCTCCTCCTCCTTCTTCTTTTTTCTTCTTCTTCTTCTTTCGATCTCGATCTTCTTCTTCCTCTCTTTTAGTTTGATCTCCTCTTCTTCTTTGCTGAAACCTCTCCCCTCTCTCACGTCCTTTTCTCTCTTTTTATTCTCCTCTTTTTTTTTTCTCTCTCCTTCTCACTTCTCCCAAAACCGAGACCAAAAGAAGAAAGAAAAAAACCCCCCTCTCTCACCTCCTTTTCTCTCCTTTATTCTCCCTTTTCTTTTTTTCTCTCTCCTTCTCACTTCTCCCAAAACCGAGACCAAAAGAAGAAAGAAAAAAAAACCACCCCCTCTCTCACGTCCTTTTCTCCTCAATCTCTTTTGGATCTTATCCCCAAAACTGAAAATCCTTCTCTCTCTCATGTATCCTCTCTCTTTTCTTTCCTATTCTCCTCAATCTCTTTTGGATTTTATACCAAAACCGAAAATCTCTCTCTCTCTCTCTCACGTCTCCTCTCTCTTTTCTTTCCTTTTCTCCTCAATCTCTTTTGGATTTTATGCCAAAACTGAAAATCTCTCTCTCTTTCACGTCTCCTCACTCTTTTCTTTCCTTTTCCTCTCAATCTCTTTTGGATTTTATGCCAAATCCAAAAATCTCTCTCTCTCTCACGTCTCCTCTCTTTTTTCTTTCCTTTTCTTCCAAATCTCTTTTGGATTTACTCAAAACCGCAAATCTCTCTCTCTCTCATGTCTCCTCTCTTTTTTCTTTCCTTTTTCTTCCAAATCTCTTTTGGATTTACTCAAAACCGCAAATCTCTCTCTCTCTCTCTCACGTCTCCTCTCTTTTTTCTTTCCTTTTCTTCCAAATCTCTTTTGGATTTACTCAAAACCGTAAATCTCTCTCTCTCTCTCATGTCTCCTCTCTTTTTTCTTTTATTTTCTTCCAAATCTCTTTTGGATCTTATCATTTATATATAATAATAAATATTATATACATATATACACATATGTTTAATAACATACATATATATATATATATATATATAGTATACAATATATAATATATATAAATAGTATGCATATGGATGAACTGATTCGAAACGGGTTGAGACTGACTTGGGTTGACTGAGTTAAACTGATATGGGTTGAGCTAGATTGGGCCAGAACTGGCTTGAGCTGAGTTGACTGGATTGACTGAAATTAACTGGGTTTTCTCTCTCTATCATTTCATGAGCCATTTCCACTGTTATTTTATACGGAATTTTCTGATAACCTCTATTCCCAATTTTCTACGTTCACTTTGTAGAACACTAAAAATGAGAAATATAGGAACTTGAATCACCTCATTTGAAAATAAAATGGTCAACTTATGAATTTCTGAAGTTTAAGCGGATCAATTATCGATAATTTAGCTGACCATTCTGCATGGGATCCTTCGGAGACTTCTATTAGAAATCCTTTACGTCCACTTTGTAGAGTACTAAAAATGGAACATAATGAAACTGAAATTACCTGATTTGGATATGGGATGATCAAAATATGAATTTTCGAAGATTAAATGACCATTTCCATATGTAATTTTGCATGGGACCCTCCGGAGACTTCTACCCGAGATTTTCCACGTCCACTTTGTAGGACATCACAAATGATAAATAATGGCTTTGGAATCATCTGAATCCGACGTATAACGGAAAAGATATGAAGCTTTGAAGTTCTAATGATAACTTTGCATGCATGCTTGCATGGGGCCCACCGGTGACTTCTACCGAAAATCCTTTACGTCCACTTTGAAGAGGACAAAAAATAAGGAATAATGGTATTTGAACCATAAGATTCAGATGTCGGATGATCAAGATATGATGATTTGAAATTCAAACAATTCAACTTACGATAATTTGCATGAAAGCCCCTAGAATTATTTATGATAATTTCAGAAACCTCCCTTAAACGTATCATTCGACTAAATGATCATATCTTCTTCATTTGATATCAGAATTGAGCAATTCTAGTCTCATTTTGAAGATAATTCCATGACCTATGCAACTATGCAGATTACAGCCTGTGACCTTATTGTGGGATCCACCGAAAATTACCTCGTGGTCATAGTCAAAACCCAAATTTTTACTTATCTTTCTTCCTTTGATGTCCACACACTAGTAGGAGTTTGTTCAATTGGAAATGGCAAAAATGGGGTGCTTACAGATGCCCCTCTTCGGCCAAGATTGTAAACCATTGAGGCCGAAGACAAAGTGGCCCATTTTTGCATTATTCTGCACTTGATCTGGATTCTACTATTGTACAACAAACAACTGCAGATGTCAAGCTCCTTGAGTAGCGACCTCATCAGGTATGTGACTTTATCTCAAGACCGCTCATGATGTAACTGTGACTGTCAAGCTTCTTGAGTAGCGACCTCATCAGGTCTGTGACTTTATCTCAAGACCGCTCGTGATGTAACTAAGCTTCTTGAGTAGCGACCTCATCAGGTCTGTGACTTTATCTCAAGACCGCTTCTGATGTAACTGTGACTGTTAAGCTTCTTGAGTAGTAACCTCATCAGGTCTGTGACTTTATCTCAAGACTGCTCATGATGTAACTATGACTGTGCTTTCTGCTTTAGATTTGTAACCTCTGGATGTATAGCCTTTGGCTGTGTAGCCTCTGGATGTGTAGCCTCTGGACCGAATTTGGGGCATCCCAAATTGCCTTCGTATCCTTTGGGACTTCCGTCCCTCCAGAATCAGGTTCCGTGTAGTTCGGGCCTTTGCTAATCTGAAGATAGGATCTAGGGACACTTCAACCTAAACTCCTATCATTATGTACCATGGCTTGCTATAGCAGTCCGATATGGACATTTCCACTCCTTCCCTTCCAATGTGTGTTGTACTCTTTTCTTGTATTTCCTTTCTCTTTGTGCTTTCCTCTTTTATGCTCTCTTCTTTGTGCTTTCTCTCTCTTCCCATGATATTTCTTTCTTTTCTTTGCGTATATCTTGTTCTCTTTTCCATTCTTATTATGCTTTCATTCAGTTTTCTTTCTTCTCTGTATTTTCACCTTTCTTTCCTTTTTTTTTTTTTCTTTTTTTTTTTCATTTCTCTTTTTATTTTTCTTGTTCTTTTTCTTTTTCTTGTTCTTTTCAATTCCTTTCTTCATCTTTCTTCATTCCCAAAATGGTTTGAACTTTCCATAAATATTGAGGTAGCCACAATGGGGCTCAGCATCAGCACTTTGTCCACTAACATTGCTCGGAATCCAAGAGGAACTAGAGATCATGATTTGATCGACTTTCCTTGACTTGACTTAATCTAGACCGAGAGAAACATGTTTCTTTTCTTTAAAAGGTAATTTTGATATGTTATGCATTCCTACCAAATTTATATGGATTTCACTTAGATCAAAGGGCAATCAGGTCTTTTTAATGAGGGGCAAATGATGACAATGACTCAATTTTATTTCATTTTTTTAAAATTTGTATCGGTCATCTTTCTCTTACATTTAAATAAACTCAGCTAGAGTTTCAAACAGGGGGCTCAACTAAACTCATGATGTTTGGATAAATGGGTGATTTTGCCTCAGTGTCTAAGTTCAAGTCTGCACACATTGATAGGCAGGGGACTTTTGAGTCATCAATAGAAATAACCTTAAAGAAATGCAACCCTACACTAATCTTTAGAAAAAACGTCAAAGAATGCTTTCTCCCTCTCGGTATCATTCAGATAGAAAACAAATTTCAACAAGCTATGCATAGATGCTGAATCGATTATAACCACATTTGGGCCCAAATCCTTCAAGTCTGTATACAAGTATGACAACGAAGGTCTAGATGGACAGATAAGAAACTATCCAATGGGTCTACCATCGGGAGAGTGTTTGGTTGTTTTTGTAGAATGGCTTGATCTCCACTAGGCGATGCCATTTTATTGAACAGCAACAAAAGAAAATGGAATTCTTGGACGCCGTTGAAATGATGAACAACAGATAGATATTCCAGTCAGATTTATTGAACAATATTTATGCATAACAAGACGACATGTTCACAAGAAATGATACCATAAAATTTTGTGACATTTGAAGTAAGGGCATGTAATGTAGACTCTGTGGAAGACCATCAGATTGATGGACGGGAGAGAGAGTCTTTAGCCGAAAAGAAAAATCCTCTGATGACAACAAAGTGAAGAGACCACCCCTGTATGGGCGGGATGTAGTGACCAAAATAAAAAATCCAGCTCAACACACAACGTGAATCACAACAAATGATCAGCTCTCCAATCAGTTCTAAGAATTGGTGTCTATATGTCATTGTACGAGAACCAATTGTCTTATTGCTCTATAACTGAACTCGTTCATCAGCAGGGCTCCAAAGGAGTTGCCCCATGTATATGCCTTGTAATCGAACTCACTCATCATTAGTGTTTCAAAGTAGTTGCTCCATGTCTATGCACCATAGTTGAACTTGTCCACCATCATTGTTCCAACTCATTATTTTTTCTCTTTTTTTTTCTTTTTTTCTTTTTTTTTCTTTCTTTCTTTCTTTCTTTCTTTTTTCTCTCTCTCTCTCTCTTTTTTTTTTTTTTTTTGAGCTCATCTTTGGCTTTGAGGTTGATCTGTAGCATATTTTATGTCTGTAGACTTCATGCACTTGTAGAAGACTTGATCACTTGGATTGATGTAAACTTGATAATGCCTTGTGTGTAGACCCATTCTTGTAAAACTAAATGAACCACTTGTATGAGTCAGTAAATGTTCTCTACTTTCAAGGAATATCCCAAAAAAAAATTATTTCTGTAAATCAACCAAATGGGATGACATTTTGATGTACCAACTTGTATCTTTGAGAATGCTTGCATGACTTCAACATAATCATCTTTAACTTTCACGTGTGTGTTGAGCTTTCATTTCTCTAAAGGCCGATGGAGTAGAAGTTCAGGTTGTGGCCCATCATCTCAATCACTATCAGAGTCAGAATTAGCAACGGACATGGACAATGAAGAAATATCAAACTGGCAAGGAATTGATGGAAAGTAGTAAAGCACTGTTGTTGATGTCTCAAATGAGATAATTATTGTTCATTTTTTTCAGAGCATTTTGGGCTGGATTTGTCTACAAACATATCGGACTCGAGTCCAAACATAGATGACCTATCAGATACCAGTGGTAGCCAGTTTAGATAAGTAATTCACCGAGTTACCCCAATTGGATACGACATCATTGACGCCAACTTATGATTGGTTGTAGGACCGAATCTCCGTTCAAACTTTCGCTAGTAAGGCTCATTACGCCTATCTATCGACATGTGTTTGACCTTTTTCATCTTGAGCTAAACCCCTCTTGAGTCTATTACCATTTTAATGTATGCCCTAGTTCGGGTTTGACATTCACTTGGTCTATGCCTCAGTTTGGTTTGTTGTATCCCAATCTTATGCCCCAGTTTGGATGTCATGAAACTCTGACCTATACCCCAGTTGGTCCATCGCCTTTTTGGTTTGCCCCACCTTGAATCCATTAACATTTTAATTATGCCCCAGTTTAGGGTGCACTGATATTTTTGTTGTGCTCCATTTTAGGGTACACTGACATTTTGGTTGTGCCCCAGTTTAGGGTGTACATGAAGTTCATTTCCAGGCTACCTTAATTTTGGGATACAATTGACTACATGGTCTTCCTTTTCATCCTGGATTTTGGGAGGTGGGTAGGCCATTCTTGAAGGTTTGAGAGCTATTCCTATGAGTTTGGGTCACCTTGGGTGATGAAAGTAATTAGGGAGTCAGAAACCAACTCCTTCAGTCAAAGTGGCTCAATTGCCAAGGGTGAACGAAATGCTTTCCAATCCTTGTCTTTGTTTATGTCTTGGGTTGGAACAAATAGTTTTTTCCATTTAAAATTGGCAAGTATGCTAACAAGGGAAAGAAACATGTAATCTCTCAGAATCTATGATTCAGCTTTCTAACCTCTTGGATTTCTTAACTCCGATCTGAGAATTTCAATTCCGCTCTGCAATATTTGGGCTCTCAATATACTGTCTTCCAACCATTCCAACATTTAATTTGAGGTACAAAAGTCCTCTTTGTGAACATGAACCGAGACATGAACCGGTGATGATGAGACCTTCCTATGAGTCGATGTAATAAGAGTAGATGCTTTGTCTACTCACTCAGGTGTTCTCTTAAGTCTAGACAATCCTATCCTCCTTAGTTCAACCTTTTTTTTTCTTTTTTTTTTTTTTTTTTTTTTTTTTATCTTTCTTTCTATAAACAATGAACAAAGGTTAAGACTCAGAATTGACTGGACATGAGAAGAATACACATACACATACAAGCTGACTCGACCAAACAAAGTTAGCTCCTTCATGAAAAGCGACCATTAGACATCATCTGTAACAATTTATTTGTATTTGAATAACCCCATGATTGGTCTTGGGGTCTCAAGATTCTGAATGGATCATTGTAGCACCAAGGTTCGACCATGTGGTTCATAAAATTCTAAGAAATTGAAATGGATATGCTTATTTATAGTTTTCATGAAGGATGACAAAAGTGGTTCATGATTGAACAAATCGGTAAATTTTGACTTGATCACAGTATCTATGTCGTGACAGGGATTTTCTGATCGTTTTTTGAGATTGATATATCAATATTGAACGGTCAACACAATGAGCTTTTAACGATGGAGGGCGTGTATAGACCGCCCATACTAATGTGTATGTGGGTATACATAACCCTCACGCTTTCAACGAGTGAAAGACAAGAATACTCAAGTGTGGATCCAAACATGTTGAGAAGTCAAGGACAAAAACAGACAGAACTTCGACGTCTCGGATGTAAATATTATGATCGAGTAGACTCTACCATGTTGGTTCAAATATGGACCAAAAATAACATACGTGTGGCTTAAACTGAGTTAGGACAGAAAATGCCACCTTGACGAGGATGGGGTAACCTATCGCCGAATGCACGATGAATAATGGGCCCCCAATCCCATTATTTACTATGTTGCAAGAATCAAGCGACGTGGAGTAGCATAATGTGTCGCACCCCAATTCTGATCCAACCAGAATGGTGTGAGTGAACCGTCATTGAACCAACGGTTCACACCAGGATCTCGAATAGACCGAGTCCACTCATACAAACCATTGCACATAACCACAATCAGAAAATAATTAGTACAGCGGAAGTCTTTAAATAAAATGAACTGAGAATCTATTGATAAATTTAAATAAAATGTCAAATTATTCAAATTGAAACATAAAATATAATATCCTTACATCCACTTAATCCAACTGAAAATAACTGAAAATAAATAAAAATCAAATCAAAGGTACACGCAGAAAGGGCACTCGCATAAAGCGTCATGCTCGTCCTCTCCTGCCTGTACACCCAGAGCAGCAACATCACCATATGCCGGAGTGTTCATATAGTCATCCACCGTATAACCTGCATCAACATCTAAAAACAATGTATATACAAAGGGTGATCTCACAACTTAGCTCAGTAAGACAATCAGACAGTTTCACAATATTATACATGAATAACAATCATTTTATGCTGTGGTCTGGTTTAAGTTTGTAATGTGCTATAGAAAGGTTTGGTGGCCCCCGCACCTCTATACACGAGTGTGTGGCACCTCATGGATCACACCCCCATTGGCCCACATCCCATCATGGAATAGATATAGAGCTAAGATATCCCCGTACCTCCCCTGATGCTCTACCCATACCAGTACCTAAGCCTCTACTGGCCAGGGTTTGTAAACTGGGCTCGCAACTAACCAATCCTATATGTCATCAATATAGGCTCTACCCCAGCACAGCCGTCTACGGCATAGAGATAGAGCTAAGGCATCCCTGTACCTCCCCTGATACCCTATCCGTAACTAACCCATTAGGATAGAACAATACGCAGGTAGACCCTATCCAACATAACTCCCTACGGCATAGAGATAGAGCTAAATCATCGTGGACAAGCCAGCGTTGACCTCGGAGACCACAGTGCCACATCACCATGGCCAGGCCAGCATCAACATCGGAGACCACTGTACCACGACCTTCCCCTGATGCCCCAGCCGTACCCAGCATGTTGAAATAGAATACTACAAAAGGTGCCAGTGTGAGGAATGATCCCAGGCTCATGCCCCACTCCACACACCAACGAAAACAATCGCATGCCTAACAATCACATCCTATCATGCATGAACAATAATAATAACTGAAAGTAAAGGATGGCATGTGAAAATGCACAAACATCACATCATATATATTCAGGTGATTAACAAAGATTTATTGTCCATTAATTATTAGGTTTAGGTCAGATTCCCTTACCTGACGCTCGTTTGATAGCTTGCTCCACGTTGCAAGATCCAAAAGTGCTATCACAAAGTCCTACTAATATTAGGGTTTCATTAGAATAGTTTCTTAGGGTTTCACGTTGGTTGGAAAACCAATGAGATTACAAAAATACACTCACAGAGCTGACCGGTGGCATGTACCGATCGAAGCTCTGTGGGGAAGACTGGCGACCGGTATGGTCAGCCGGTCCCCACAGACCAGCCCCCCGGAAGGTACCGGTGGCAACATACCGGCCGCACAGTGTGCAACCGGTATAGTCGACCGATATGTCTCCGGAAGACCATACTTGGGGTTTTCGACTGCCGTCGATCAATCTCTATGGATTTCCAGGGTTTCTCCTATCCATTCTAAGTATGAGCTTTGAGTTAGAGTTATTTCCAACTCATTCAAGTCTAGTTTCGATGAATATCATCTCGGAACTTGAATCTAGGGTTTAACAACAAATTTAGGGTTTTATGGTCCAATTAGGGTTTTAGATCAATACCTACTTTGCATGGTATTGATCCACCCTTATAACTATCCTAGAGTCATTGTGTAAGAAGAGTGGTTAAAACACTTACCGTTGACTGGCGTAACGTGAACGTCGTCGAATGGTAATGGCGGTACTTCCTTCTTCCTCCTAGCTCCTTCTCCTTTCCAACCTCCTTCTCCTCTCTAGGGTTTGTGAGAGATAATGGAAAGGATTTGAGGAGGTCCAAGAGTGTTTATATAGGCTAGAATTAGGGTTTAGTAACCCTATTAGAATTAGGAAGGTTCAGGCATTAGGGTTTAGAAAAGTGGGACCCACAGAGATCCAATTCTGGATCTCCGTAGTCAGCTGCGCAGAGCTGACCAGTCGACCAGTACCAAGACCGGTATCATCGACCGGTCAACATAAAATAATGATTATTTGACTGTCTTTGATCCGATTTCGTACCTGTTTGTCATCCGCTCGTCCCGTCTTGCTCGGTAATGATCGGAAGACCTGCTACGACATAAAACCAAGGTTTAGACCGCGTTTATGGAGTGAGGGTCTTACAACTCCCCCACCCTTAAAAAAAATTTCGCCCCTGAAATTTACATGTAGGTCTCACAACTCCCCCACCCTTAAAAGAAATTTTGGCCCCAAAATTTGGACGTACCTTGATCGTCGAAAAGGTTAGGATACTCCTTCCTCATCGCGCTCTCCTCTTCCCAAGTAATTTCTTTGACATTTTGGCTTCTCCAATGCACCTTCACATAATGGATATCCTTGGTTCGAAGTTGCTGTACCTTTCGGCTTGAGAGCATCACAGGCACCACTTCGAATGTTAAGTCTTCAGTCAAGTCTGGGGGGTCTGCTGTCAAGATGTGCGATGAGTCTCTGACATACTTCTTCAACAATGATACATGAAACACATCATGAACACTTGACATAGATGGTGGTAGAGCCAATTGATATGCTACATTACCCCGTCTAGCCAATATCTTGTATGGTCCCACATACCTGGGGCATAGCTTTCCCTTCTTACCAAACCGTTTCAAACCTCGCACCGGTGATATCTTCAAGAATACTTTGTCACCCACTGCAAACTCCAGATCTCGACATCGATTATCCGCATAGTGCTTCTGTCGAACTTGAGTTGTCTTTACTCTCTCCTTGATTTGATCAATCACTCGACAAGTTTCTTCAACGAACTCCGACCCTCAATTCTTCTTTCTCCCACCTCGTTCCATAACAGAGGTGTTCGACACTTTTTCCCATAGAGTGCTTCATATGGAGCCATCTGAATTGTAGCCTGATAGCTATTGTTATAAATAAACTCGATAAGTGATAGCTTCTCGTCCCAAGCTCCCTTGAAGTCTAATGCACAAGGATCTTTGTCAGATACTATACTCTCTGAAACGCCATGAAGTCTGACTATATTATCAACATATAACTTGGCCAGCTTCTCCATGGTATACTGAGGTCTGACCGCAATGAATTGAGCTGTCTTGGTGAGTCGATCTACTATTACCCAAACTACATCCACTGACCTTGGTGTCAAAGGTAGGCCAGTGACGAAATCCATAGTAATGCAATCCCACTTCCATGCAGGTTCCAGTAATGGTTGCAGCAAACCTGCGGGTCTCTGCCTTTCTGCTTTAACTTGTTGACAATTCAGACATTGGAACACGAAACGAGCTATATCTGCTTTCATACCCCTCCACCAATATAGTTTTCTTAAATCATGGTACATTTTGGTACTTCCTGGATGTACCGAATATGGAGTGTAATGAGATTCCGTCATAACTCGATCTCTGATGTTGCAGTCTTCACTCTCAGGTATACATAACCGTCCACGATACCTGAGTACCTTGTCTGAATCAAAGGTAAAGTCAGGATTGCTCGTACCCTTCTCTAAGTCTTCTTGCACTATCTTGAGATGTGGATCCTGTAGGATTGCTATCTTGACTTCATCCACTAGATCCGGTGAGATCATCAAAGCTGCAAACATCATGGTGAATTTATGAATTAAGCCTTGCTCAACTGGATCTTCTGCAATCTCTATTATATGTTCTTCATCATTTTCCATTAAACTTGAGGTTGTAGCACACAATACAACATTTGTACTTGGCCCAGCCTCAGGTTTCGATACCCACTTTCTGCTTAAGGCGTCAGCCACAACATTTGCTTTGCCCGGATGGTACTGGATGTCATAATCATAATCTTTTAACAATTCCAGCCATCTCCTCTGTCTCATATTCAGATCCTTCTGAGTGAAAAGATAAGTTAAGCTCTTGTGATCTGACTTAATCTGAAACTTCTCACCGTACAAGTAGTGCATCCAAGTCTTGATGGCATGTATAACTGCTGCTAGCTCCAAATCATGCGTAGGATAGTTCTTCTCATGCTCCTTTAACTGTCTTGATGCGTAAGCAATCACCTGTTCTCCTTGCATCAATACACACCCAATACCCAACCCTGAAGCATCTGTATATAAGGTAAATGGTACGCTTGGTTCTGGGATGGTCAAGATAGGTGCAGAGACTAGTCTTGACTTCAAAGTCTGAAAACACTTCTCGCATTCATCTGTTCATATGAATTTCTCCCCCTTCTTGGTCAATCTGGTGAGTAGAACAACGATCCTGGAGTAATCTTCCATGAATCTTCTATAATAACCAGCCAACCTAAGGAAACTACGAATCTTCGCAACAGATTTTGGTGCTTCCGATCCTACTATAGCAGCTATCTTACTTGGATCAACCTTGATACCGTCTTCGGATATTACATGGCCCAAGAAATCCACTTTCTTCAGCCAAAACTCGCACTTCTTGAACTTAGCATAAAGCTTCTCCTGTCTCAACCGTTGTAGGGCTGCCCTCAAATGTGTTGTATGAGTCTCCATGTCCTTTGACTAGACTAATATGTCATCGATGAATACGATGATCGAAGTGTCCAACATATCATGAAACACTCGGTTCATTAGTTCCATGAATGACGCTGGTGCATTGGTCAACCCGAATGACATAACTAGAAACTCGTAATGCCCATATCTTGTCCTGAAAGCAGTCTTCAGAATATCTCCGGCCTTGATCTTCAGTTGGTGATACCCCGATCGGAGATCAATCTTCGAGAAGACCTTTGCACCCTGTAACTGATCGAACAAATCATCGATCCTAGGCAAAGGATACCAGTTCTTGATAGTCAATTTGTTTAGTTCACGGTAGTCAATGCATAGCCTTACACTTCCATCCTTCTTCTTGACAAATAGTACAGGTGCTCCCCAAGGTGATATGCTAGGTCGTATGAAACCCTTATCCAACAATTCTTGTAACTGGGTCTTCAACTCCTTTAACTCGGTAAGGGCCATCCTGTATGGTGCTTTAGACACCGGCGCCGAACCTGGCATAAGGTCTATCACAAACTCTGTAGCCCTGTCCGATGGTAGACCTGGGAGCTCCTCTGGAAATACATCTGGGAACTCTCGAACCACATCTATATCTTCCATCTTGTGTGACTCCGTCGTGATGTCGACTACAAATACTAGATACCCCACTCCCTCTTTCTCTAAGCATCGCTTAGATTTTAGGGCGGAGAGGATCAGCTTCCGCTTCCTAGGTAACTTGATCCCAGTGAAGCTATACTCCTTTCCCTTTTTGTCTGTAAGAACAAGCTTTCTTTCACCACATAATAGGATAGCTGAATAATGGCCTAGCCAATCCATTCCCAAGATGACATCAAAGTCTTCCATCTCGAGTAGTACCAGACTTGCTTCTAAGTCTCAGCCCTCAATACAAACTGTACATGGTCCATAATATTCAGTCAAAGCCACTTCGACTCCTAGCGGAGAGCGAACTATCAAGCTTGGGTTCAAGTGCTTGATTGGTAACTCCATTCGCTTTCCAAAGGAAATAGAAACAAAGGAGTGCGTGGCTCCAGAGTCAAAGAGTACTAACCTCTCCCTGTAATTTTATCATCGCCTTTCTGCTTAACGCATCCGCTACTACATTCGCTTTTCCCGGATGATACTGGATATCGCAATCATAGTCTTTCAATAGCTCCAGCCATCTTCTTTGTCTCATATTCAACTCCTTCTGATTAAATAAATAAGTAAGACTTTTATGGTCCGACTTAATCTGGAACTTCTCTCCGTATAGGTAATGTCTCCATATCTTGACAGCATGTACTACTGCCGCTAACTCCAAATCATGAGTGGGATAATTTTTCTCATGCGTCTTCAACTGTCTCGAGGCATAAGCAATTACTTGTTCTCCTTGCATAAGCACACATCCTAATCCCAGTCCTGACGCATCAGTGTATAAGGTAAATGTCTGTCCTGGAACAAGAATAGTCAAAATCGGAGCGGATATCAATCTGGTCTTCAATGTATGGAAACTCTTCTCACATTTATCCGTCCACACAAACTTTTCACCTTTCTTAGTAAGACTGGTGAGAGGTACGGCAATCCGGGAATAGTCTTCCACAAATCTCCAATAATAACCAGCGAGACCCAGAAAACTTCTAATTTTTGAAATGCTCTTTGGTGCTTCCCACTTTACAATAGCCTCGATCTTGCTGGGGTCCACTTTGATACCTTCTGCGGATACTACATGGCCTAGGAAGGTGACTTCACTTAGCCAAAAACTCACACTTGGAAAATTTGGCATATAACTTCTCTTTCCTTAAACGCTGTAGGGCAACGTTTAGGTTCTTGACATGGGTTTCCTTGTCCTTGGAGTATACCAATATATCATCAATAAATACTATAACCGACGTATCCAACATGTCATGGAAAACCCGGTTCATAAGTTCCATGAAAGTTGCTGGTGCATTTGTTAATCCGAAAGACATGACCAAGAACTCATAATGTCCATATCTGGTCCTGAAAGCTGTCTTAGGAATATCACTTTCTTTAATCTTCAACTGATGATAGCCTGATCGAAGATCGATCTTAGAAAATACCTTTGCTCCTTGCAACTGATCGAACAAGTCATCGATCCGAGGTAGTGGATATCGATTTTTTATTGTCAGTTTGTTCAACTCCCGATAGTCGATACATAATCGAACGCTACCGTCCTTCTTCTTTACGAATAATACCGGTGCTCCCCATGGTGATATACTGGGTCGAATATAACTCTTGTCCAGCAGTTCTTGTAGTTGCACTTTCAATTCCTTCAGTTCAGTAGGAGCCATTCTATAAGGTGCTTTTGATATTGGTGCGGCTCCCGGTATAAGATCTATTACAAACTCTGTGGCTCGGTCGGGTGGTAATCCTGGTAATTCTTCAGGAAATACGTCGGGATAGTCTCGCACGACATCAATATCTTCCATTCGTGGTGCTTCCTTGGTTAGGTCGACCACCGATACCAGATACCCGACTGACCCCTTTTCAAGGCACTTCTTAGCTTTCAGTGCTGAGAGTATAAGCTTGCGTTTACGGGGAAGTTTGGTTCCCAAAAAACTAAATTCTGCTCCTTCTTTGTCTTTGAATGTCAGCTTCTTTTCGGCGCATAATAGGTTTGCAGAATGCCGAGCTAACCAGTCCATTCCCAAGATGACGTCAAAGTCTGCCATCTCAATTTGTATCAAAGTTGCATCTAAGGTTTTCTCTCCAATGAGAACTGGACATGGTCCATAACCTTTCTCTAATTCCACTTCTAACCCCATCGGTGACCGTACAAGTAATTTGTAGTCTAATGTTTTGATGGGTAAATTTAGCTTCTTTCCGAATGACACAGATATAAAGGAATGAGTAGCTCCTGAATCAAAGAGTACTCTGGCGGGTATGCCATTTATAGGCACGATACCTGTGATTTATTTACTTAGTCTACATGCTCACACAACATAATTGAAATTTAAAAGGTTCCAGTCATACCTGTGACCACATCGGACGATGCGGTAGCATCCTCTGATGTCACAGCATATACTCGTCCTTGATGTAATTGCTTCTTGGGCTTAGGGCACTCCCTTGCCATATGTCCCATTTGGCTGCAGTTAAAACATCTCGGACCTTCAGGATTTAGCTTTGGTTGTTGTTGATTTATTGGGGTAGTCTTGGATGCAGCAGTAAAGCCTTGAGCGCGGAAGGATTTAAATGTCTTGTTGTTCCCTCCGTTGTAAGTATTTCCAGTTGGCCTTTTCATTCCTCTGTTCTGGGTAAAATAACTCTCCTTCTGGCTCGATTTTATAACTCGAGTAATTTGGACAGCTTCATTATATATCTTCTTTTCCAATCCCAGAACGTGCTCTCTGATGCTTCCTCTAAGTCCCGTGACAAACCTATGGGTCTTAGTGTCTTCTTCTTGCATACTGAGTGGTGCAAAGAAAAACAGCTCTTCGTAACGTTGTTGATATACATCCACTGACATCTGCCCCTGATATAAACTCAGGAACTCCTTCTCCATAGAATCTCTGAAGCTTCGTGGAAAATACTTCTCAAAGAAAGCTTCTTTATAAATAGCCCAAGTCAATAAGGCATGCTTGGTCAATAGATAGGCCCGGGTAGATTTCCACCAATGATGTGCATCGCCTTTGAGCATGAAGGTGGCACATAATACCTTTTCTTCTTCTGTAATAGTCATCATAAGAAAGTTTATCTCCATCTGGTCGATCCAGTGTGCTGGCCATAACGGATCAGACGGTTTAACGTTAAATTCCCTGGGCTTCATCTTCAAAAATCTCTCAACCAGTCGAGAGTGATCCAACTGATTTTGGGGGAATGCCCCAAACATAGGTTGTGGATACTGATAATTAACCTGGGCTGCTTCCGAACCTGGTACTGGAATCTGTGCAGCTGGTGGTTGAGATGTTTGAGGTGCTGGGTGGTTACCCACCGGTGCTACACTGGCTTGTCCCGTCTGCATGGGTGTAGCATGAGTGGCTTGGAACATGATTCTCATTGCAACTTGCATTTGAGCCTGTGCATGTTGCATCTGTTGCAGTTGCTGTGCCAAATTCATCACCACGATTACTAACTCAGGTGGTGGAGGTGGCAAATTTGTAGGATTTGCCTAATCTGGATTTCCCGGTACATATATATTCTCCTGGCCCGTTTCCTCCACAGGTGGTGGTGGTGGAACTGCATTCCGGCTCTGTTTGGTTACTCTACGTCCTGACATAATTTCTTCTGAGATTGGTGGTGCCTAAAAATCATCAAATAGGTGAGAAAATCATTGATACTTCATGTAGGCACACTAAGCGATGTAAAATTTCAAATTCTAGCTCATTTTATAAAAATTTTACTGTCTTTCTTATGTAGGGTCGATGGTGAGGGTCGATGGTAGGTCCGACCCTTAGTATCAGACCCTGGGAATGACCTGTTCTTCCCGAGAGCTGAGGGTCGATGTGAGGGTCTATGGGTGTCCGACCCTCAGTATCCGACCCTGGGTTTTCTGTCAGATTCCTGAGAGCCGAGGGTCGATAGGAGGGTCGATCCGAGGGTCGATGGTTCTAGTCGAATTGTCCGACCCTCAGACCAAAAATCAGACTTTTAAGATCCGATTCTGGGTTCATTCTTTGTTATTTCCCTCCCGTTTCGACTCGTCTCTCTCCTCTGAGTTTCTACAGTGCCACTCCGCTATTTTGGTCAGTTTGGATCCGGGTTTTGACGTCCACATCATCCCTACAGGTACGTTCTCTCATTTTCCCCTGTTTTTAGGTTTTCTTTTCTAGGTTTTTGTCCATTTAACTTGTATTTTTCAAATTAAACTTTTTTCAACTGTAAAAATTTGATTTTTATTGGGGGCTTTTGTTATTGGTGTCTTGAGGAACGAAAGCCCTCAAAAATTTTTGAGTTTCATCGGTTGGTTATCGAGAAACTTGGATTTTTGCTCTTTTGCCCTAATTTGTCGAAATTTTTGATTTCTTGAAATTTCTTCAAATTGAACCTCATTAGTTAAAATTTCATACTGTACGTGTGTTGTATGATACGCTAGAACCTACGTAAGTCTTCCTGCCCACGTGTATGGGTGACAAGTGAGGCTTTTGGCCACTTACGTCGTTATAATGTCAAATTTCAGATTTTTATCCTATTAACTCATTATCTGTTTTTCTTTGCAGATACCATGGCTCGTACTAAGGTACCCAGAGTTCGTGATCCGCTTCGCTTCCGCTCTAATGAAGCCGAGGCACAGTATGCCCACTACACTCGTAAGAAGGTAGAGGGTGGTCGTTTGGTAAACTTGGCTGAGCTAGCCCTGTTCAATGTGGAGAGAGCATTTGGTGATATGGGGTGGCTCCCTGTCATCACTTACGACGCGTGCACATGCCCGGATTTGGTGCGACAGTTCTATTGTAATCTCTAGGTGGTGGGGGATTACAATGATGTGGATAGGGGTCACGAGCTACGCATCACTAGCTATGTAAAGGGAGTGAACATTTCATTTGACTATCGGCAGCTGGCCGATCTACTGGGCATTCCCTATGATGGCCCTATGGTGTACTGTGCGCCTGGAGAGCCCCAGTTTGTTTCCATGGAGATGAGGGTAGAGATCGACAGTCAGCTGCTACGACCTGATCGCTGGCAGATGAGAGCTTGTTACATGCGTCTAGCTCCACGGGTCTTCTGCAAGATTATCCAGCATAATCTGATTCCGCAGAGTGACCATTACGAGAGGGTTTCTCAGCTGACCCAATATCTACTATACAGTATCTGCACTAGACAGCCCGTCTGCCTGCCATACGTCATCATGCAGACTATGATTAGTGCCACATTGCCCAGTCATAGGGGTAATCTACCCTATGGACGTATGATCACAGTCCTGCTTACTCACTTGGGGGTTGATTTGGTGGATGAGAAGATTCAGGAGAAAACCTTCTCGTCGCCTCTAGATTGGGAGGCTATCTGCAAGATGGGCATGCGGGATGCCCAAGTTAGTGACGAGGAGAGGAACGAGATGGTGCACCCTCACACTCGCATCGAGATGGCTGACGCTGAGGCCGCTGCTGCCGCTGCTAGAGCTCATGCGGATCCTGCCGATGATGATGACCGCATGTATATGGATGTCGACTCTATACCACAGCCTTCACCTACGCATGCAGCTGGAGTTGGTACTTCTTCTACGACGGATCCTGCACCTGAGACTGGTCCTTCCCATGCGGCTGGTCCTTCACGCCCACCTCCTGATATGATGGAGATGTTGCATGAGATCAGAGAGGCTCAGCGCAGATCTGATCTGCAGATGGATGAGTTGCTCGATGCACAGTGTCGGACTGATCAGCGGGTGGCTGATCTCACAGCTAGTCTTTCGACGACCTAGACTCAGATAGCCTGGTTGACTAGAGTCTACGCTGAGGACTATGACAGAGATCGTGAGGCACCGCCTCCTCCTTCACCTCCAGCTTCTTGATTGTATTTATTTTCTTGTACTTCAAAGTAACTATCCGAGTTGTGGACTATACTCTGCTTTAGTTATGTATATACGTTTGTTTCTCTCACATTGTATGTAAAATTGTTTCTCCTTTAATAGATGCATTATTCTCTTTTTAAATTCGGTCTCAACCATCACTTGTGCTTATAGTGTGTTACTATTACTTTTTTACCTTTATCCTATCTCAGTTTACAATTGTCTTGAATGTATGCTAGTTCAGCGGACAAGGCCTGAGATGCTTTGATACCAAGTTGTCACACCCCAATTCCGTACTATTCAGAATGGTGTGATGAACCACTAATAAACCAACGGTTCAACCAGGATCTCGAGTAGGCTATATCCGTGTTATCTAAACTCCATACATCCATAATCATAATCAGAGTAAATACACAATAGCAGAAGTCTTATAATAAAAAGAACTGAGAATCTATGTGATATTAAAATTTAAATAGCAAATTATTCTGTGTCAACTGAGACATAAATATTTAAATACCAAATACATGTCTTTAATAAATCCAAATAAATAAACCAAAAATCTAATCGAATACACATGAGTTGCACTCCCAAGAGACGTCATGTGTATCCACTTCATCTTCAGCTACCATCGCTGCAACATTCCCGTACTCTGGAGCATTTACATAGTCTTCAACGGTAAAACCTGCATCATCAACTAAAAATATTCGACGTCGAGGGGTGAGCACACATCATGGCTCAGTGAGCAAACAAAACAATGCAACAATACATATGCATGCAATCAATTTATATCTTTGGTCTGGTTTATAGTTTGCACTGTGCTATAGAAAGGATAGGTGGCCGCCGCACCTCTATACACGAGTGTGTGGAAACGCCCAATGAAAACGGCACCGTCGCCCCACAAGCACCCAGAATGGCACAATATACACCCCATGAAGAACGGTCATGGCTGTACCCGGTTAATACCATACCAATAAATAAACCCCTGCTGGTTAGGGTTGCAAACTGGGCTCGCAACTAACCAATCCTAATGCCAAAAAGTGTATCCAAGGCCTCACCCCAGCATCCCTCAGAACATCCATAGAGATAGAGCTAAGGCCCCCCGGTAGAGTCAGAGACTACAAGGACCGAGACCACCTCCCCTGATACACTACGACATAATAATTCTGCTAAGGTAATGGCGATACGACGACATCAATGGACATGACTTGAGTAGACAATGGCACAATATACACCCCATGAAGAACGGTCATGGTTGTACCGGTTGATACCATTCCTACCCGCACCATATACACTGGCCAAACACAAACATTCACATGCCTATTCCTATCATCATCATCATCATCATGTTATAATAGTAAAATAAATATGCATGAACAAATAATAGAAATATTGGATGACATGTTGAATGCACATACAAGCATACACGCATAGAACCAATATGGCATTGGTCTCAAGAAATAAAATAGTTTATTATTAACCAGTTAGTTTAGGTCTTGTTCCCTCACCTTAGCTTGTTAATAGATCCTCTTCCAAGCTTTATAATCACCTTTATAATGTTATTATATTGCTAGAAGACCTAACAAAGTCGATATAATTTAATTAGAATTAATTTTGAATTTAAAAACCATTCTGTTAACTGAGGGTCGGAGGTAGGGTCGGAGTCATGATCGACCCTGGGTGCGACCCTCCCCAATCTGGACTTCCCGAACACTGAGGGTCGATCCTCAGGATCACCTAGGGTCGGATGGTCATCGACCCTCTGTGCGACCCTCGGTGGATCTTGGTCAATTTCCCTCCTTTTAGTCCATTCTTTGTGTTTGGGGTCCTATGGCTTTCTCCTACAATCCATTCAATATTCATTCCATGGTCTAGAACCATGAATCATCCACCTATATAGCTTTCACGTAATCTCCCATAGTTTTCTATGGAAACCTAACCATGGATTGATGGTTTGGGTTTCTCCGAGATTATACTTTCATCATTACCTAACCCAAGGTCTGTAGAAACTCATGGAATTAGTATCTATACCTGAGAAGAATACTCCTTCTCTACAACTCTTCTCGTTTTGGCTAAATTCTCTTCCTTGCTTCTCTTCTTCTTCTCTTCCTTCTCTTCTCTTTCTCTCAATTCAATTAGGGTTGTGAAAGGAGTGAAAGAGGCTTAGGAACATCCTTTAAATAGAGTAGGAACATCCTAAAATAAGTCCCTTTGAGATTAGGAAAGAATCTAAATCGAAAATTAGGAAATTTCCTAATTTCAGTTTCGGCGGCAACTGAGGGTCGATGGGAGGGTCGATGATCCCGTCGACCCTAGGTTTCTAAGTTGTCCGACCCTCCCTTCAAAACTGAGGGTCTGACTTTCTGTCTTGGGGGGTCCGACCCTCCTTGGCTTGGTATGTGACCCTTCCCCTAATTTAAGTGTTTTTTGGTCAATTTAATACCTGGGATCTCGATCTCCTTCACGCCCTTGGTCCATTTGACTCGACCATGATGGGTAAACCTGGTTCAAGGTGATAAGACCGGGTTAGATTGACACGGGTCTTACATAAATTCCTACCATTTTTATTTGGGATGTGTACCAAATTCTTTTTATTTTTGTCAATAGGATCTAGGGATGAGACCTAAATTCCTACCATTTTTATTTGGGATGTGTACCAAATTCTTTCTATTTTTGTTAATAGGATCTAGGGACCATTTTTATTTGGGATGTGTACCAAATTCTTTCTATTTTTGTTAATAGGATCTAGGGATGAGACCTAAATTCCTACCATTTTTATTTGGGATGTGTACCAAATTCTTTCTATTTTTGTCAATAGGATCTAGGGATGAGACCTAAATTCCTACCATTTTTATTTGGGATGTGTACCAAATTCTTTCTATTTTTGTCAATAGGATCTAGAGATGAGACCTAAATTCCTACCATTTTTGTTGTTTCCATTTTTAGGTTTTCTAAGGTTTCCTATCCCTTTTCATTGTGATTTTCAATTTTTAGGGTTTCATACCCTAATTGCTATTTTTTTTTCATTTTTAAGGTTTTCTACCCTAATTGCTATTTTTTTTTCATTTTTAGGGTTTTCTACCCTAATTGCTATTTTCTTTTCATTTTTAGGGTTTTCTACCGTAATTGCTATTTACTTTCCATTTTTAGGGTTTTCTACCCTTATTGTTGTATTCTTTTCATTTTGGGGTGTATCTTGCCCTAATTGGTCATTCCATTCTAGGGTTTATTTTGCCTTAGTTGTTGTACTCAATAATAGCAATGTAAACAATCCAACATAGCAATGTGAGCATAAATATAGCAGTGTAAGCATCCAAATATAGCATGTTAGAAATATATCTAAATTTAGCAACAAATCAGTCAAAGATGGCAAGTGAGCATGTGAATCAATACAAACATGGTAAGTGTGCAATCCAAAAATAGAAGCATCCAAAGAACATGTGAAAGCATTCCAAGTATGGCATGTGAGAGTGTAAGCATCGAAGATGACAATTATGTGGCATCTAAACATGTCAGTGAGCATCTAAAAAATGCTCATGATGAAAAATTCAACGGTATAAATCACTCTTGATGGTAATCTAACCGTTCAAATTCAATAAAACCACTCACAATAAAGATCCAACGGTTTAGATGGTTTAAAAACACATATGATCAAGATCCATTGGTAAAAATCATTCAAAATCACAATCAACCCGTTTATATTCAAATTTGACATCCAATGGTCTATATTCAAATTACCTTAAATTTCAAGCCAATGGGATCAATTTCATAGCAATTTCAAGCATGTGATCAGAGCAATTTCATAACAATTTCAATATGTGGTCGGATGAAATTCAAGCATATTCGAATCAATTTTGAGCACATGAAACTCAAGCATTCAGATCAATTTTTAGCATATCAAATCTAAATACCTTCAGATCAAAATTTTTTATCACATGAAATTAAGACAGTCAGATCAATTTCATTCAATTTTCACAATCGAATCAATTTCATTCAATTTCCAGAATCGGATCAATTTCATTTAATTTCCAGAATCGGATCAATTTCATTCAATTTCTAGATCAATCAATTGCATTCAATTTCTAGTTCGGATCAATTTCATTCAATTTCTAGATCAATTGGGACAGAATTAATATCAAAATATATCAAACAGATTTTTCAAATCAATGGGACAAATTTACTTGTGATGAGGTTCGTTGATGCAAGGGATGTTGGGTGTTGGGTTTTGCTTGGGTGTTAGGTGTCACAAATAGGTGGGTTGAAGATATGGGCAGCAGGTTTGTAGTGTAGGTTCAAGCATGGGAGACAGATGGATTGCACAACTGGGCTGGGGTAGTGTGATGAAGATGAGGTGTATGTGTAGGACAGAATCTCAGTTGATGGCCAAGTACGCACGGCTGGGTTTTAGCTGAGGGAGATGATCATGAGTATGGTGGCAATCAGTGGTGCTTTGGTGAGGTTGGGCAGTGATGTATCGTGAGATGAGGTGCAGCAACAAACAAACAAAAAAACAAACAGATGGGAGGGGCAGCTTACCTCAGGCGAACTCCTTCTCCTCCTTCTTCTTCTTTTTTCTTCTTCTTCTTCTTCTTTCGATCTCGATCTTCTTCTTCCTCTCTTTTAGTTTGATCTCATCTTCTTCTTTGCTGAAACCTCTCCCCTCTCTCACGTCCTTTTCTCTCTTTTTATTCTCCTCTTTTTTTTTCTCTCTCCTTCTCACTTCTCCCAAAACCGAGACCAAAAGAAGAAAGAAAAAAACCCCCCCTCTCTCACCTCCTTTTCTCTCCTTTATTCTCCCTTTTCTTTTTTTCTCTCTCCTTCTCACTTCTCCCAAAATCGAGACCAAAAGAAGAAAGAAAAAAAAAACCACCCCCTCTCTCACGTCCTTTTCTCTCATTTTCTTTCCTTTTCTCCTCAATCTCTTTTGGATCTTATCCCCAAAACTGAAAATTCTTCTCTCTCTCACGTATCCTCTCTTTTCTTTCCTTTTCTCCTCAATCTCTTTTAGATTTTATGCCAAAATAAAAAATCTCTCTCTCTCTCACGTCTCCTCTCTCTTTTCTTTCCTTTTCTCCTCAATCTCTTTTGGATTTTATGCCAAAACCAAAAATCTCTCTCTCTCTCTCTCTCTCTCACGTCTCCTCTCTCTTTTCTTTCCTTTTCTTCTCAATCTCTTTTGGATTTTATTCCAAATCCGAAAATCTCTCTCTCTCTCACGTCTCCTCTTTTTTCTTTCCTTTTCTTCCAAATCTCTTTTGGATTTACTCAAAACAGCAAATCTCTCTCTCTCTCACGTCTCCTCTCTTTTTTCTTTCCTTTTCTTCCAAAGCTCTTTTGGATTTGCTCAAAACCGTAAATCTCTCTCTCTCTCACGTCTCCTCTCTTTTTCTTTCCTTTTCTTCCAAATCTCTTTTGGATCTTATCATTTATATATAATAATAAATATTATATACATATATACACATATGTTTAATAACATACATATATATATATATATATAGTATACAATATTTAATATATATAAATAGTATGCATATGGATGAACTGATTCGAAACGGGTTGAGACTGGCTTGGGTTGACTGAGTTAAACTGATATGGGTTGAGCTGGATTGGGCCAGAACTGGCTTGAGCTGAGTTGACTGGATTGATTGAAATTGATCGGGTTTTCTCTCTATCATTTCATGAGCCATTTCCACTGTCATTTTACATGGAATTTTTCGATAACCTCTATTCCCAATTTTCTACGTTCACTTTGTAGAACACTAAAAATGAGAAATATAAGAACTTGAATCACCTCATTTGAAAATAAAATGGTCAACTTATGAATTTCTGAAGTTTAAGCGGACCAATTATCGATAATTTAGCTGACCATTCTGCATGGGATCCTTCGGAGACTTCTACCGAAAATCCTTTACGTCCACTTTGTAGAGTACTAAAAATGGAATATAATGAAACTGAAATTACCTGATTTGGATATGGGATGATCAAAATATGAATTTTCAAAGATTAAATGACCATTTTCATATGTAATTTTGCATGGGACCCTCCGGAGACTTCTACCTGAGATTTTCCACGTCCACTTTGTAGGACATCACAAATGATAAATAATGGCTTTGGAATCATCTGAATCCGACGTATAACGGAAAAGATATGAAGCTTTGAAGTTCTAATGATAACTTTGCATGCAAGTTTGCATGGGACCCACTGGTGATTTCTATCGAAAATCCTTTACGTCCACTTTGAAGTGGACAAAAAAAATAAGGAATAATGGTACTTGAACCATATGATTCAGATGTCGGATGATCAAGATATGATGATTTGAAATTCAAACAATTCAACTTACGATAATTTGCATGAAAGCCCCTAAAATTATTTATGATAATTTCAGAAACCTCCATTGAACGTATCATCCGACTAAATGATCATATCTTCTTCATTTCATATCAGAATTGAGCAATTCTGGTCTCATTTTGAAGATAATTCTATGACCAATGCAACCATGCAGATTACAGCCTGTGACCTTATTGTGGGACCCATCGAAAACTACCTCGAGATCATAGTCAAAACCCAAATTTTCACTTATCTTTCTTCCTTTGTTGTCCACACACTAGTAAGACTTTGTTCAGTTAGAAATGGAAAAAATGGGATGCTTACAGTAACAAAGAATCTATTTTGCCACATGGGTAGATGATGTGTCCATTCCAACTGTTAGATAGAAAGAACATGGTCTAGATTACCCACATGTTAAATTTCAAACTCTAATTCAATCAAATACCCCTATGTATTGGCATGCATCCCGTGTATGTCCATGCATGTGTACGAGTACTCTAAACATTATTATAACACTCCCCAAATTTAAATGAGTTAGATTAAAAAAATAATAAAAATGAATGATCCAGATTTATTTTGTTATGTTTCCAAACGTAATAAACCTTTGTTACAATAGCAACAACCTTCTATATATATATATATATATATATATATAGATGAGCAAATGGGGGTGAATGAGGGAGATACCTTATTCCCAATCAAACTTTGTAGGCCAAAAGATCCCATCACAGATGCCTTGCAAGCTTGTTCTCAACATGATCCCTCATTTATAATCATCAATTTTTGTCGATAAATCTGGACCGTAGAAACCAAGATGTCTCATGTTAAGTCCAACAGGTTGTGATCACCATAATAGCCTTACTTGGTCTCCATACCAAAGGAAATCAGACGCAGTCTGTGAGTTCATCTTCTTCGTCACTTCTCCTTTGCAAAACCCTTGCTCTTCAGCCATCTTTTTTGGATTTTTCAATTGTTTGCACAATTTATTAAAGGTTGTTGACCATCAAGGATGTTGTTTGGACTCTAATGAGATCCGATTCTCCAAATATAGAAGTTGTTGGTCGATGAGATTGTTAGGGAAAAATCTTCTTGTATACAAACCAATAGAGATACACAACAAATATATGCACAGAGATAACAACGAAGATAAATCGAGTCAAACAAACCACAAGAGAACACAACAATTTGTATGTGAAAAACCCTTGCAATATGAAACGAAAAAACCACGAGACCTAATTTAATTAAATCTCTACTACGGTAATAATAGACTATAATCCTCTCTAGTCAAAGCTATAGGCTACCAAGCGTCAAAAGTAATAATCCACTCTTGGGTAATACAATAGTTCAACTTAATAATAGATGGATCCACAAAATACAATAACACTCTCACTTCAATATCGATCTAACAAAACACAGGGAGAATTGTTACGTTTCCCTCTTTACTAAATAGGGTCACGCTACAACTAGGTACAAAGAATACAAGAGAACACCCCAACTAGGTACAAGGAATACAAGAGAATACCTTCTCTCTCTTTCCTCTCCAATCACTTACAGCAACAAGGTTTTCTATTTTTCTTTCACTTAAGCTCTCGGTTTTACGGAGACTCTCGGCTTAGCATAATGAGCACCATCACCACATATATGTAAGTATCCCATTTTTTCCATCCCCAGTTAAACAAGGTTGGCCTAATACATATTTAGTAGTACAGGAGAGAAGGGAGGTAAGTGGAAATAAAGAAAATACAGGAAAGGTGAGTGATTCTCCTAAATTCGGCAATCGATCAATCCCAGCAAGCTCTCTAGAGTGTTTTGACATGAATTGAGATGATCCCCAATCGACCCAAGCAAATCTTGGTCCAACCGAGTTAACCTAAGTCAGTCCAGTCTAGTCCGGATCATATCGGTTGAACCTATATATATATATATATATATAATGCATTATCTATATATTATAAGAAAGAAGATTGATCTGAGATGGTGGGGAAAAATCCGATAAATGCGAAAATGGAAACTATGGGGTCGGTGGGGAACTCTACATCGAAAAAGCCCAGAAAAGAATGGAGAGATGGAGGGGATCTGAGAGAAAATAGAAAGACTAAAGGGGGAAAATAGAAAAGGAAAGATCCGAGAGAGGGATGAGAAAGGAAGGAAATGGAAAAAAAAAAAAAGAAGTAGAAAAGAATATCGAAAGAGATGAGAAATTGGCTCAGTAAGGAAAGAAATAGGATAGAGAGAATCCAATCTGATCTAGAAAATAAATGGGAAAGAGAGAAAAGATACGAAGTCGGTGCATAGCAGATTAGGAAAGGAAGAGAGTCGAGAGAATTGAGGGGGAGAGAGAATTAGAGAATATCAGAATGAAAGGGAAAGAGAAGAAAAAGAGGAAAACTGAGGGAGATAAGGAGAGATCAGAGAGTCTAGAGGTTGGGTTTTGATAATCGAAAGGAGAGCCATAGATAGAGAGAGAGAGAGAGAGAGAGAGAGAGAGAGAGAGAGAGAGAGAGAGAGGGAGAGAGATGGAGAAAGGGAGTGAGAGGAAGATCGCAATGGAGAGCTGAGATCAGAAGGAAGTGTTAGATTTATGTGGGCTTAATTAATTACCTAAACTAGTTAATTTAGTGAGAATCTGATTGACACGGTATAACCGGTTTGATTTGGTTCGTCACACGGTATAAGATAGGTTTGGTAACCCTAATTCTATTGTGGGAAGGGTTTTAGGGTTACATCTGTATTCTATAAATACAGGGTTAGAGTCCCCACAGCCACGGTTAATCGGTTCTCTCGCACCCATTAGCAAGAGACGTCAGGATATCCTTTGGAGGCTGTGGAAGACTGTAGTCGAGGGATTTCGATCAAAGCTTGGAGCGTCGTGGAGCGTATGGAATTAATCTCTTCACAGACAGGTATGTCTTTATATTCATTGTTTATAGTTTCTCTATTGTATTCTAGGGCTACTGTATGGATGGAGAATGAGTTTCTTGGAAACCCTAAACTCATAATTTTCTAACAGTTGGTATCAGAGCCAACCATACAGACCTAGAATCGATGGAGATCGATTATAAAGACTGATAATGAATGGTGAAATTAAAAGAGAAATTTTTCTCAAGTTTTGGATCAAATCTCGATCAGATTTTTCGGAGTTTTTCATACACGAAAAATTTTTTCGACCGAGAAAACAAGTCAAGCTATATACCATTGGAAAGGTCTCAAAGAGACGGAGCCGGCGATATAAAAGTCGCCGGCGTAGGCCGCCGGACGCGCCGGCAATCGCCGCCGGAATCCGCGAGTGGATCTCACTCGCGGGTGGAAGAAAAAAAAAACAAAAAAAGCAAAAAAAAAAAAACAAAATGTTTCTGACGGTGTTGACCCGGTCATCGGCGGGTCAACTCGGAAACCCTAACGGGTTGACCGAGCTCGGGCCGAGTCAACCCCCACCCAAAAAAAAAGAAATTTCTGATGGCGCCGAGTCGTCGCCGGGTCGACTCGGCGCCGGACCGCTAACCCTAACTGGGTTGCGGGTTGCTTGGGCCGAGTTAACCCAGCCCCGGGGCGCCAGGCCAAGACCGACACAGCAGGGCTGGCCCAGCCCAGGCCCAGGCCAAGCCAGCCCGACCCGGTCGCGACCCGGCCCAGGGCTGGCCCAACCCAGGCCCAGGCCAAGCCAGCCCGACTTGGCAAACCCAGCCCGTCTGGCAGACCCAGTCCTGACCCGAAACCCGGATCCTGGTCCGGTGGGGTGGCCCGAAACCCGAAATTGTGACCTGAAACC